>JAGDQP010052658.1:0-13737 GCA_022664845.1 Lepisma saccharinum | reverse complement strand
ATTGTTTTTTTTATCTGCTTTGATAAATTAATAAAGACAGGCGAGGACCATAGTTACCGATAAATTAATTCTAACGTCTACCAAAAGGTGGTATATGAATTAATGTAATTGGTGTCAGTTACAAATTAAATCCCGAACTTCTTCTCCATGTCTTATGATGAAGTGCAAGATTGGAGATAATCACTATGGGTCTATGTCAGAACGCCCACTGGTCAGATCGCCCACTTCTGAAAATGGTCAGAACGCCCACAGAAACGGTCAGATCGCCCACGGAAATGGCTAAACACGCAAATCCAAAAATGGTCAGAGCGCCCACCGGTCAGAACACCCACTCGTAAAATGGCAACAACGTTGGGTCTACGTCACACGCCCACTGGTCAGATTGCCCATTTCTGAAAATGGTCAGAACGCCCACAGAAACGGTCAGATCGCCCACCAGAACGACAAAACACGCAAATTCAGAAATGGTCAGAGTTCCTACCAGTCAGAACGTCCATCGAAGCTCGAAAATAAGTCTTAAAATGAATTTAAGTAAAATAAAAGTAATGTACAATCAACATGCTGCAAAGAAGGAAATATGGATTCACGGAGAGACAATAGGCACAGTTAATGAGTATATTTACTCAGAGCAGCTCAAATCAACGTATGCTAAGTTGATGGATGAAATAAATAGAAAATGCAAATGGCGTGGAGCTCGTTTGGAAGAACACATTTTATTTTCAAAAGAAAACTACCAATGTGTCTCAAGAGTAAAGTTTATAAGCAATGTCTCTTACCTGTGATGATATGCGGCTGTGAAACTTGGACATTGAATGCGCAAACGACTCAAAGATAAAGACTCACATAAAGAATTATGATGAGATGAATGATAGGAACTACTATGGACGACTAATGTATTACATTGGATTACCAGAAGAAAAAAACGACCGAGACGACGTCCAAATGCAAGATGGTTAGATGAAATTAAACGTTTTTCAGGAGCTACATTCATGAGGATTGCAGCTGAGCGAGATACGTAGAAAGAAAAGGGGTATGCCTTTATCCAGCAGTGGATAGAAAACGGCTGAATATGATAATTGTTCCTTAAATTACACTTGATATGTGCTTTTCCAAGGTAATTAAATAAAAATTGTACTTAAAAGCTAATAGAATGAAATTAACTACATTTATCATGTTTTCATTTGCACGTTGAAAACAGCTTGAATTTTAAATTATATTTCAACGAATATTTTATTTAGTTCATATTGCTTTAATGTGACGTGTTTGCAATTTTCCTTTTCTACTATGATATGGATTTCGCTTCTGATGCGTTTTCTAAGGCGATATATTACACTTAATAATATAACAACATAATAACACATAGCAGATAATTATACTTAGGAAAAGAAACACACAAACGCAACATTATCATATAACTATTATACTCGCTGCTGTAGCTTATGTGCACAACCCCCGACCCGACTCCGACTCACTTGTTTAAGAGTGAGCGTTCTGACTGGTGGACTTTGTGAAGGTTTTCCCGAGTCTTTTTTTATTATGTTTGTTCAGTATCGATTTAATATAAGTATTAAACAGCAATAAATGAAAGTATTAACCGTGTACCTTGCTAGGGTTTGTATTTTCTAACCTGGGGGATCCTGATCATTTTGATGGGCGTTCTTACCCTTTCTAAAGTGGGCGTTCTGGCCGTTTCTGTGGGCGTTCTGACCATTTCCAGAAGTGGGCGATCTGATCAGTGGGCGTTCTGACCATTTTTACGAGTGGTCGATCTGACCATTTTGGTGAACTTTGTTGCCATTTTTACGAGTGGGCGCTCTGACCATTTCTGAATTTGCATGTTTTCCTATTTTGGTGGGCTTGCGTCTGAGCAGTGGGCGTTCTGACATAGTCCCATCACTATGAGGAAGCGGAGAGAATACCGGGTTCTGAGATTCTCCACTAGAAAGCGCTGGTAACTTTGCTGACATGGAGAAAGTTTCTCTTACAAGTCGCGTAATAATGTACTACCTTATCGTGGCTCGTTGGTCTAGGGGTATGATTCTCGCTTAGGGTGCGAGAGGTCCCGGGTTCAAATCCCGGACGAGCCCATTTTGTTTTGATCATATATTTAATAATTTTCACAAAAATATTTATATTTTTACAAATGTGAGTTTAGAAGCATATTATCAATTAAATTCCAATTAAAAAATAATTTTACGATTGAATAAAAGTAAGTCACTTGCAATTGGCATAACTGAACAGTCGATCTTCTCGAGAGAAAGAGTTAAAGAAAATAATAAAAGATATGACACCGATCATCGGACATACCCCAGTGGTCGGCCATTTTCACATAAATATCATTAAAACAAGACTTATTTCACAAAAATGTGTATAAAAATTTCCAGTTTTCAGAAAGCTTTAACTTGATATTTAATTTTTACCAGCTATCGATAGGGGCATTATATACCGGGGCAAAAAAATTACAAGTTTCAGTCTTCAATGATTAACTTAGAATATGCCGGAAATGTTATTCGAAAGATAAGAACAGTGTCCGAAAATTAAGGGTAATTTTTTGTCGTTTTTTAAATAGTTTTAAAACATAAATTGTTCCTCCAGCTGTTCAAATGCTCTGTTCACTTTATATCATAATTAATGCGCAATAATCATATCTAGTAAGTTTATTATTGTGTCCGAATATAGGTGCATAGAATTCACGATCGTTCCTGTTGTCGGCCAGTGTGTAATTCTTAGCTAGTTTTGTTGTGATGTTAAATTTATGTTTCTTTTTTTCCTAATAATCTGATATTCTTTTTAACTGAATATTATACTTAGATCTATTTTAATTTAAAACGGATGCCGGATAAGCATTATTGCTTTTAAATCAGAAGGTCGTAACAGTATTATTTTGCGATTTTCTGCCAATGCGCAAATTGCCAATATTTAAAAAATAGCGGTAAATAGTAAAAAATAATAACAATTTTCCACAACTCTCTTTCCATTTCAAATATTTATCCAGTAAAATTCAGTAAATGTACGTTGAAAGATATATTTATTATGGTGAGTCTACACGAGTCAAAATTACTGTCCGTGCACAAATTCGTTTCTCTCCTTCTTTGCACTTTGAAACCAGAAAACGAGACAAAAAGAATATATACGCATCATTACGTACTGCACAGATTAGTATATTCGTTGCCACAATGCACTATAATCCGTTTAAACACACATACAAAAAGAAATATATAAAGAGCCCAAATGATTTGTAATTATCTCAATCAATTTCCAATCTTAGACTTACTTGACAACGGAAGCATTTATGCTACGAAAAATCGTAACATTTAGCTTATATTCTATCAAAATCCTTGTGGAATATATAATATAATATCTTGCTATATTGTAGCATTTTTGCTTTGATACGTTAAACATTTTTTGCTAATACTACAATTTATCGTAGCATAAATAGGCTTTTGTGTAAAACAGGCTTTAGTACTCACTGTTCAGAGGGTTGGCAGATCCTGGGAGCTATAACCAGGTTCATTGTACAGTACCATGAGATATTTTCAATTTTTTGTGAATATCTGTATTGCATATAAACTCGTTTGCGACTTCACGAGATCTGAAGTTGAATTTTACAGCTTTGCGACCTTGAGATTCAGATAAAAGATAAGATAAAATGAAGTGTATGGGCGGTAACAGCTCTATGCATTACGCCCGTCCCGACCTAGAGATTCAATGCTTTTCTATTATTAATCAATTCCTGGCTTGTTCGGATCGTGTTATAGCGACCGAGACTCCTCTTGTCAGTACTATTTAGAATTGATAGCTATGGACATTCGTGGTTGCTAGGGAAAATCAACATTGCTTCTTCTTTTTATATAGGCCTAGCGCCTAAGCCACTTAATTTTGCAGCGTTGAGTGAGAAACCTTCATCATCCCTTGATAAATTATATTCCCTGATTTACATTTGTTCACGCGAGGGTGCCTTTCTCTACTCCCAAAATAATAGCTCGGTTTTCCTTGACATCGCACTCGAGGTTCATGTCTTGCGGTACACTTCCACTATTAGCTTCCGTAAGTACATTGGTACCTGGAGCATGCGAACTTTTACTTGCATGTTTAATATTATCACTTGTCAATGACTTCCGAAATCCTTCAACTAAGGTTTTATCGTCCATCTTCTCCCTCTTAGGAGAGACCTCATCCAGTATTGGATTGAATATGGTTGTGATTTATTATTTATATGTATTAACAAATCCCATTTCAAAATAAATACTGGGGAATGTTTCCGGGAGGCTACCGTAAATCTAAATTAAATTTCTGCTGTTAAAACTGTCCCTTTAAATCATTATTATTTTGTATTTCAATTAATTAAATTTTTATAGAACTGAGAACCCGATCTGTCAAGAACATTACTGAAATAATCTAATTTCGTTTGCATATTTATGAAAACGTGAAAACTCGTTCTAAAGTTCTTCAAAGATCTGTGCAAAGCAGCTCTCCTTTTTTCTTTTTTTTTTCATAGGAGTAGTGATTTCATCCTCGGTAGCTGGTTTCAGAAAAGAAAAGTGAGTAAAATTACCTTCAAAAATGTACTTATGCAATAACTTTAGTTTCACTTCAAAGGTAAGGTATCTCTGAAAATATCTATAAAAAAAAATTAAACTGGCGATGATTGAGTGCATAACGCCTAATATAGTTTACTGTGGACACAGCAGTTGCCAATACTTTGGAAGCACTAACATTTTGCTGCAAAAAGTCTCTTGATGAATTATGTAGTGAAAAATCATAGGAGGCTTTGCAGCATTCCTATCCTAAACCCAAAGTTAATAATAATAATAAAAAAAAACTACTTGACAAATCTCACCAGTTCCCTTATCAACTTTGCGTACTTCTTTCAAAAGTTCTACACCAGAAGTAAAAGCTTTTAAGTTACTTAATTCTTCATGAATTGTGAAGTTATCATCTCCATGAATGAATATTAAAAACTATCCATTGCCTTTTCACCGAGTTTTTCTGTACGTCTTTCAAAAGTTCTTGAGGAAAAACTAACTTGTTGATACACTTTATTCTTGTCACACTTCTTTACAACAGCATTTATCACAAGTTCTAAATCTATGAAGTGTATGACTATAAGTTCTGCTACTATAAAACTAGCACGTACTCCTGCTTCAGTCTAAGCGAACTGCTTCTTGAAAATATTATGTTATCCCGGTCGCATTCATTCCGTCGACAGATCTTCTTGTCGACACCACTTTGTCGACAGGTACGCTTCGTCGACAATTCATTTTGTCGACAGGTACGTTTCGTCGACAGATCACTTTGTCGACAGGTACGTTTCGTCGATAGCTCATTTTTTCGACAGGTACGTTTCGTCGACATCACTTTGTCGACAGTTACGTTTCGTCGACAGCTCATTTTGTCGACAGGTACATTTCGTCGAAAACTCATTTTGTCGACAGGTATGTTTCCTCGACAACTCATTTTGTCGACAGGTACGTTTCGTCGACAGATCACTTTGTCGACATGTACGTTTCGTCGACAATTCATTTTGTGGACAGATAAGTTTCCTCCAGTAATAATTTTGTCAATATGTAAGTTCATCAACAGTTAAAATTTTAGACTATTCGTTTTGCCAACAGCTAACTTACGTTATGGGTTTGTAACGGGAAATTAAATTTATGTTCATGTAGCAACTTAATCACCAAACTAACTGAATTTGTAATTTTCCTATTTCGTATACGTTTTACTCCTTTTCTCAATTCCGTATTTTACAGTGAAGAGTATCGGGAGAAAACGAGGAATGTCAATTTCTAGCAATTTTGTGCGGTATGGCACATTCAGTTGTGGATAATTGGAACTACAAAACTATCAAATAACGAAGTAAAACACTCCTAAATGACCAAAGGAGACAATATTACCTTTATCAAGTGATTAAGGTATTCAAACTTGATTTTCTCAATAAACCTGTTTTGTGACATTTCTTGTTTACTCCCGTTACTCTTCAAGTATTGTGTAGACTGCGTACGTGGTCAATAGATGAACATTGTCACTGTTAAATAGGAAATCAAGTCATCGTTTGTCTTTGTTATTATTCTGACAAGTTTTGAGTCAATTCTTTAGAAAGTATTTTGCTGTAGTCTCCTGAGCATATTCAAATTTACATTCTCAAACCTTGTTTCTCTTTCAAAATATAAATTAATAAACGGCTGGAAGTGTAATAAAGGAACCCGACCAGTCTTGTAAACCAATTATATGCAGTAAATATTTTATGTCACATAATGGTTTTAGTTTGTTACGGAGTATCATGAGCAACAAATTTACTAAATAAATATAAACATTTTACTGCTCGATGTTAGAAATACAATTTATTATTTAACTGCTTATTAAATACACTCTGTTAAAGCACAACACAACGTTTCGACTACGCCTGTAGCCCTTATCAAGTGTATTGTTAATGGAACTTGTTTTTTAATATGTGAATACTTATTGTTGCTAGACCATATTTATATGTTTCCTATAAGAACGTTTTTTTCTCTTTAATTCTATACATGTTGATGACGTTTATCCATTCTTGGTTTAAACTTCCGTATTCGTTTTCATTAACATTATTCGGAATGTAGCAAATGAGATATTCTTCTCTATACACAATAAATGTATCAGGAATGATGTATGAGTGCGTCTATTGAATTTCGTGTTGAAGCACAGTCAAGAACTAACGTCATTTAGTCCAGTGTCCGATTTGTACAATTTCCAGAGAGAAGAGGGGGGGGGGAGTTTTTCTCAGAAAGTACAATACCGTTTTTATCCGTTCATATCCCAGACTGGGAGATATTTCAGAAAGCAGAGCCAGGGAAGAGTTTTGCAGAGAGGTGGAAATTCCAGCACATTCATCTCTCACATCCATCCCTCGCTACAAATCGAACACTGATTTACTCATTACTGCTCAACAGCAGATTGATTAAAAAACGAATCTATCACCACTGCAACAGGTATTTGTTTACTATCTTTGAAATCTCAATAAAAGAATCCACCGACAAAATATCATGCTTGAGATATAGAGTAGTGACCAAGAAGTAGAAAAATCCTTAACAATTTTCAACTCCAGATGAAACTTAAATTATTTTCTTTAAAAAAGCGCATAAACTTATTTCTTAGTAATAATGTCTATTTCTTTCCTGGCTCAAAGAATTTTATTATTTCCTAATTTTTTTATTCACTTAGTACTAGACTGTGCTACCACTTAAGCGGTCTCTTTAGAATATCGCTTTTTTCCTACTTTCCATCATTCATGTCCGTAGGTTCTTCGAGATAGTAGCTAGGTCTAAACGATTCCACTAACTGCGTTAAATTCTAAGACAATTTTCACAAACGACATTATTTTCAAAACATGAAAAATAATTGAAGTCCTGAAACTTGAGTGACTTCATTATTTATTACAATTTCGGGAATATTGATTGGGTTTTCAATCTGTCGAGTTCTAAGATTTTTCCTGGTACGTAATACATTTCAAAAACCTCAAAATTAATCTGAAGAATACGAAATTTCCAAATAACTTCCTAATTTGCTTAAAGATTAAAATGGGTTCGAAATTTACAGTAAATTCTAAAACCGTATTAACCGATAACATTTGTATACGCAAATGTGACTTTCCGCAAAGTGCTGAAAACTTAGAAATTTAATTAATTCCTCATCATCAGTATTCCGCCAAAAGCAGCAGTTCCTTGAAGGCAAGCTAAGCCTTCTCTGTTCATCCCGATCTTGTTCTATCCTTTTTATCTCAACATACGATTTATCTTCCTTAATATTGTCAAGGAGTTAGATTCATCTTCTTCCTCTCCCTCTCTTTCCCTCAACCATACATTCAGTTGCATTCCTCAGTGCACATTCTCTGTGCATTCAATGTCCTCTTCTCTTCTTTATTGTCTTCAAGATTGTTCGCCTCTCGCCTACTCTCTTCAATACTTCATTTCTCATCTTCTGTATTCAGCTGGCTTCTCCATTGTATTGTTCTCCATATCCACATTTGAAAGGCTTCGAATTTTCTTTCTTCGTTTCGTAGACTGCACGTTTCTTCTCCATACAACACAATACCATATACAAAACATTTAATTGATCTCTTCCTCAACTCTTTGTTCATCAATCCGCAGAAGAGTGAACGCCTGTTTCGCCGTCGCTATTCTCGCCTTTATCTCTTTTTCACATTTCACATTCTTACTTACAATATTCCACAAATAAGTGAGGCTATCGTAGTTTAAAAAGAAGTGATATGTATATCCTATATTTATTATAATACGCATTTCATAGCCGGCCGAGCGATCTGCGGCGGTAAACCATCGGCTCGAAGGTCCCGGGTTCGAGTCCCGGCAGGCGCATGGGTGTGCCTTTTAACACTTAACAGCTAAAGGCGAATCGTGACGGGCCGAAGTCCCAAGTTACTAGACTGGCCCATGTAAAAATAAAGTTTACCAAGTTTTTCACGCATTTTAGTTTTTCGTCTTCATTTATGATGACTAATTTCCTCACATGTCTGAGACCGGATTCGAACTTGCATTGCAAACTTGTGATTTGTTGTCTATTGTGTTTTCCATTTCACCGTCAATTTATCCATGAAGAATAATAGTCAATTATGCATTCAATTAATTCAGACATGGAATGTGGTGACATCGACAGTCTTTACGTTACAAAATGACTTTGTAACACCTCAGGCAACTCTGACGGTAGTCGGACCGTGTAATTCGGAAGCGCCACAAATAAGTGACAATAACCTGGAAACCACCCCGACTCGAAGACGTCACCGTAATATTCTCCGACCATTTTTGTCACAAACTAGGGCGGAATAAGATAAAATATAATCGGACTTCAATAAATAAAATAAAATAAAATATTATCCACTCAGCAGAAGCTGAGACGAATGACCAAGAGAGCGACGGCAGGTCGAATCAGACACTACCACAAATCGGGCTTACGTTCGCTTAAATCACTTCGGACCGACGAAAGGCATGATGGTAAACGGGACTGAAAAAAAAACAACAAGGAAAAGTCAATTGAAGTTGGCAGTATCAGCCCACAAATCATTATTCCCTGTGGTTGCCAGCACGGCTTACTAATGTAAATGAAATAGCTAAATAATTAGAGCATTAAATTCGAAACAGTTATGATTTGGAAATATGACTTGTTTCGGTGTCTTACTTATTTTTACGTCACGGGCTGCTACTGCCTTACACTCCACACTCACTACAACGAGTAGGGAGGATAAGATTGCATTAGTGCATATTCCTGAAAATATACTTGTTCACAGTGTCCGATTGTTATAAACTACGAAGAGGGGATTCTGAGACTAGTAGTTGCTTATAAGTTTCAATCTACTAGCTGTTATGGTATAGATACAAAGATTTTGTCCCTGGTTCAGTGGTGCACTCATAAATTTTTCGCTCCCCGAACGTTTCAATTTTTATCATATGTCATACCAATAACTGTGAAGTAAGGAATAAGCATAAAACAAAATTGTTAATTGGAACATTTTTTCTCCGAAAAAGCATTACCGGAACGACGATCCTGCGCGTTCCGGTACCAGTACACCTTTGCCCTGGTTGGGATGATATTCAGAGTCAACGACGGGGGATGAAATCCTCACGAACCAGAGAATATCCATGGTATCCCCCCGACAAATCGAACACTGCTTGTTCACTAAGAGGAGTAGGGTGAACAATTTAGATTTGTATCTAAACAAGATTCATACTATCGGAAAGTATTTTCTTCGTCACCTAGAGGAACAGGGAAGACGACTACTTACAAGTACATAAACTTGATTTTTATATGGGCTCAGTCTAGTAACTTTTACTTCTGCCTGTCAAGAATCGCACTTTACCCATTAAAATCCACACCCATGCCTGCCGGGACTCGAACCCGGAATCTTCGAGTCGTTGGTCTACCGCTCTACAGGTACCGCAAGGCTACCCGGCCGGAACTTACTACAAGTACATGTTCCTCAAAATTCTGAAGGAAATCCTAACTCACTACGTGAAGAGACAAAGATATCTATTTGGACATTCTATTGAAAACAGAAGGGCAGTTTTTTTAGACATTTCCTCTGTTACACCACACAAACGCCGGAATAGTATCTGAACTAATAGTATCGTCGCTGCCCGTGGAAAATTCATCAGGCAGAGGGACGTACGCAGAGGGGGGGGGGTCCTGAGGGTCCGTACTCCCCAAACAATCAGATTTTTTTTTTAATCTTTGTATAATTTTTGGCAATATTACATGCATTTTACGTAAATTTCACACTCAGACAGACCTTCGACCCCCTCCCCACAAATCAACTTCTGGGTACGTGCCTGCACAGACGTAACAAACTTAAAAGAATATTGTTCAACCCTTAAAAAAAATGTTTAAATGAACAAATTTAACGTGTTTAAAAAAAAAAAATTCAAGTAGAAAGATATGACAGTTTGAAACAGAACGTTAACCACAATATGCTAATCAGATGGAAATAACTACTTTTCAAAATAGTTTAAATTGGCGTAGGTTTTTTTATTATTTGAATCATTGGGTTAAGGTATCATAAAGAGCAAAAAATATTGACTAGTAATTCCGACGTCTGTGAAGCTGGCCCGACCCACACAGTACATTCTAAAATCGACAACATACATCGTTTGTAATTCGTTAGTAACCGTTAGTAACGAAAATTAAATCTTTAGTAACTCAATATTAACGAAGATAATTCAAAAACAATTTGGGTCGGGCCAACTTCACATGCCCGACCCACAAGTAGTTTCTAAAAAATAAGATACTACATGGTTTGTAATTCGTTAGTAACCGTTAGTAACGAAAATTAAATCGTTAGTAACGGAATAATAACGGAAAAATTACAAAAATAACTTTCATAGGGTCAAACCTTGAACCCCTTCCAGACACGCGAATAATCTAATGAAACACCCAAACTGCTACCATCATTTGTAATCCGTTAGTACTCGTTAGTAACAAAAACGAAATCGTTAGAAACTGAACAATAACGAAGATATTCCAAAAGTAATGTGGGTCGGGCATGTGAAGTCAGCCCGACCCACAACCTAATTTCAATGATTTCTAAAAAGTATTAAAGTACATCGTTTGTAATTCGTTAGTAACCGTAAGTAACGAAAATTAAATCGTTAGTAACGGAATAATAACGGAAAAATTACAAAGAGAACATTCAAACGGTCAAATACTGAAACCCTCCCAAACACTCGTTTAAACCAATGGAACACCCAAACTGCTACCATCATTTGTAATCCGTTCGTACTCGTTAGTAACGAAAACAAAATCGTTAGAAACTGAACAATAACGAAGATATTCCAAAAGTAATGTGGGTCGGGTATATGAAGTTAGCCCGACCCACAACCTAATTTCAATGATTTCTAAAAAGCATTAAAGTACATCGTTTGTAATTCGTTAGTAACCGTTAGTAACGAAAATTAAATCTTTAGTAACGGAAAAATAACGGACATATTACAAAATGAACTTTCATAGGGTCAAATTTTGAACCCTTCCCAGACATGTCTATAGTTTAATTAAGCACGCAAACTGCTAACATCGTTTGTAATCCGTTAGTAATGAAAACAAAATCGTTAGCAGGTGAACAATAATCAAGAAAATCTAAAAATTATGTGTGTCGGACATTGGAAGTTAACCCGACCCGCAACCTAATTTCAATGATTTCTGAAAAGTATTAAAGCACATCGCTAATAAAGAAAATTAAAACGTCAGTATAGGATAAATAACGGAATTATTACAAAAAGAATTTTCATAGGGTCAAATTTCGAACCATTCCTAGGCCGTATCACGGTATTTCATAGCAGGACACTACGTAGAGCGACAATACGTAGCCGACATTTTGTAGCTGTGACACGACGTTGCTACGACATTTCATATCCGCGACACTACATAGCCGCGACACTACATAGCCGCGAGATTTAATAGCCGTGACAATACGTAGCAGCGACATTTCGTAGCCGCGGCAATACATAGCGGCAACACTACGTAGCCGCTACATTATGTGTCACGCTATTTCTTAGCCGTGGCAATTAATATCAACTTTTTATCATGATTTTACATGATTATTACAATTCGTAGAGACGACAGAACGTAGTAACCAGTTTCTCAAATGTATTTCGTAGTCCAGGCTTTTTGTAACAAAATTCTGAAAATTTATGTAATATGAAATTGCCCAAAAAATTCACAAGTACAATTTTTTATTTTGATGCGTCTTTGTTTAATGAAAATTATTGTGCATCAGCTGAATTAATCACTCAATATCATAATTAGATCTCATAAAAATATTTCCTTTTTTAAAAAATTGTCCTGCTTAACCCGAAGACGTAAAAGCAAGAAACAACATTATTCATTTTTGTAAGATTAAATATAGAGAAATCTTTCTACAAAAGTCAGTACAATATAATGCAACGCCACTTTATACCAGCGTGGTATTCCATAGAGCGACATTACGTAGCCACGATAATTCATAGCGAAGACACTACGTAGCGGGCTAATTTGTATAACAGTTACAGAAGATGGTGATATTTATTACTTGCAAGAATAACGTCTTGATTGGAGAAAACTAAAAACTAATTTGATGCCAAACGTTTAGGACGCTGCAGTCATTCAAACATTTTGTCCAAAATTTATAGTCTCCAAATAATTAATATTACTGTTAGGAAATCTATCTCATCATATTTTATAAATCTCTCATAAGAAGTCTGCAGGAAATAAAGACATTTACCAAATGTGAAGAAACAAAACTGAGCTCCGTAAATATAAAAAAATGTATAATAAAACGTGTTGGTAACATTGCAGTTGCATTTGAAAGGAAATCTACATGGCTTTGTAAACCGAATCACTATGTCTTTCAGCATTCATGCCAACTTTGCGATTCTCACACCAGGAAGTCCCAGAGATGACGCGCGAGTTTGCAATTTTCTAAAACAAAATATTGTATTGTCGTTAAATAGAAACGAATAACTTATTTTGTAATAAATAAGAAATAACAATCTGAAAGTAGACTGACTATTTGAGACAACAAAGTGTATTTATTCAATTGTTTATTATGTTTTACATATCGACTACCAATGTAAGTTATGTATAGTAATGATCCCCCGGGACTGTAACTTTTGACAACTACAGAGTTACCTAATGCATCAGTTGGGTACCTAAACTTGACTGGTTGTTTTTATTTAACAATTCTTTGGTAGGGTTTGGGCTCTTGGGTATTTTATATAAGGAGAAGAAAATTTAGAAACCATCCATATTTCCGTGTTCGAAACGAAATTTTCTGCAAAAATCAAGGGGTCAATTTGTGAGGTTCTGGGGTACCAAGGGTTACGCGCTGTTCTAATTTCTGCGTATAGCTCAAAATTTTCAATCAGAAATCAAAGAGAGACTTCCACTGAGACGTTCAGTGAAAACTCGAACACGATATTTCAAGTTGTTATTGAGATATGCCTGAATAACTATTGCGACCCCACGAAAAATGGACTTGTGGGGTTTCGGTACAAAACGGGAAGGAATCCAAAAACGACTTACAAAACTCAATATAATAAAATAAATCATTGCTCATGGTGTTTTCAACGGGTTCCTATGTGGGGTTCTGGGGTACTGTGAGGTACCCCCAAAATCAGCTATCGAAGTTTGTCCGATTCTGTTATAGGCAAAATGTACACTACCATACAACATTACATTAAGTGAAAATTCGAAGTAGATAAGTTAAACAGTTACCAAGGTATT
>JAGDQP010052656.1:960-13738 GCA_022664845.1 Lepisma saccharinum | reverse complement strand
CGTTTAGGCTGTGTATTCTTTGAAATTTTAGGTTTGGCGGCCATTTTGAATCCAAGATGGCGACCTTTTCAAAATGTCGGAATTTTTCCTTTATCTACTTATCATCCTCTACCTTCATACCAAATTTCATGTTTCTATCTTACTCCAAACACCCTAAACAATATGATGAGTGAGTGAATCAGTCAGTCAGTCAGTGAGTGAGTGAGTGAGTGAGTGAGTCAGTTAGCCTAAAATGTGCAATTTCAGGGGTCCACAACTAGAACATAGTTTGAGATACGAATATGAAATTTTGTACATCTGCACATATTTACCATATCTCCTTAACGGCAAAAGCTCATAATCCTATCTTTAACATCTTTTTTCTTACGGGACCCCCAAATCGTCGATTTTGCCATAAACTCTTGTTCCTGTATAACATGCTTCTGGCAGTGCTAACGTTTTCTGACGTGAAGAACTTGGCTCATGCACTGCCGTGCATGTTGATAAGCTTATTGAAGGCTATTCACGGCATTTGATTAGATAAAGCCAGATGAAGCTTCAATAAATAAAAAAGTGCATATATATAAGTCCTAAACGTGAGTTACCATTTATAAACACATAAAATTACTGCGATGTTTATTTTTTTTATTAGACAGAGCTATAAAATAATTAACAATATTAAGATAAAGGAAGGCAATATGCTACTCTATCAAAGTCAAGTACTTCCGTCGTACCATGTGACCGCGTGATAAAACATTGGATCTAGTTGCGGAGTCATTTAACTGCATCACAAATATTACGGGAATTGCATAATGGCTCATACATAACATTGTAGTCACATTTCAGAAAAACATGATCCAGATAGTGCTTAATGATGTAATAAACATATTAAAAGGTCGTTAACAATCAAAACATTATACGCATTGAACTAAGTAAACTGTTTTGTTTATTTAAAGATATTATCAAGACTCCTGTTACATATATATTTTGGTGATACCTCCGAGTTGAAGTTAAATTAATATTTGAAGGACCATTATCCATTTATTTAACTCATATTGCATGTACTGACAAACATTATGGGATGCAAAGATTCATCACAAGTGCGTCAATTATGTCGGTTCCCGAGCACTATTTCACGACCGTATTCTAAACACAACTTCTGTATTTACCTTATAAAACTGAGACAGAACCCTGGAAAACTTCAGTCACTAAGGACAGGAACAGGGCTCGAGCCTGCGCTGCGTGGCTGTCGAGTGTTGATCCAAGTCAAATATATATATATATATATATATATATATATATATATATATATTGAATTTCAACGTCCTTGTTTGTTATTTAATTAATAAATACAGGGTATTTCACAATGCACACATATTTGGAAAATGAGTTACTTATAATAGTACAGTGAAATTAGTGATTGAGGTACACAATTAAAATATAAAAAATAAACCTACTAGAATATGTTCTACATATTGCTCTTATTAACCTACAAAAAACCCAATGGCGGGCTTTCTGACATTTTGAAAAATATTCTCCCATGTTTCATTTGTACTTACTTCACGGGGCATAACTCCTAAATCAATAAACGTAGAAGGCTCGTTCTTGTGTATGACACCTCGTTTTAGGGTGGCTCGTTCCCAGAAATTCAACTGTAAAGTCTTTAGGCCCTACAAGTCGATATTTGGCTCCCTACAATGTGTGATCAATGTGGCGGTCATTTTGCCAGTAACACACGATGTTTAACGGTGTCTCAAGCATTCTGGATTCATTGCCGGACATCATTGTATCACCATACACCATATTTTCAGATGGCTTCAGATATAGAAATCAAGAGGCACGAAATCAGGTGAACATGGGGGCACTCGATGAACCTTCACCGACCAATCGAGTACTCCGTAAGTTGAAGTTCCAACCACCCTATACCTCTATAGCGAAGTGCTGGGTGCGCTATGCTACCGAAAAAAGCACAAAATCTACTCCCAAGATTCAACAAAGAGGATAACACGTTTTTGCGAAGGATGTTCAGCTATCGTTTACCAGTCAAGTTAAATTAAAATGTCAAATTCTATCAAGTCATATATAAGTAGTTTAGGCTATGATAGGTAACAATGTCAAATTCTAGCAAGTCATATATGATAAATCAGGTAAAAATGTAAAATGTTTAAAGTCATTTAGGCTATGATAGGATAATATGTCAAATTCTACCAAGTCAAATAAGCTATATTATGTTTAACTTGTAAATTCTCTGCAGATCATATACAATATATACACTGGGTTGGGTTATAATGTCAAAATTTTATGCCATTTAAACTACGCTAGGTTAAAACATTAAATTTTAGCAAGCCAAATAGCGTATGTTAGGTTAAAACATCATGGATTACGTTAAATGTCAAAGTTTTATAAGTCATTAGGTTATGTTAGGTTAAAAGTCAAATTCTAGTAAGTCAAGTAGGCTACGTTAAGTTAAAATGTAAAGTTTTCAGCAAATCATAGGATAAGTCCGGTAGAGATGGGCCACTGTTTTTCTGACTCCAATAACTCGAATAATTATGCAGGTAAAGTATGATTTTCTGCACGAAATTTAAGAAAGGACTTTCAGTAACCACAACTAAAAGCTTTAGGATCAAAAAGAAAATATTTCTACCAAAAATTTAAGCATGAGAAAGTGGCTGAATGGTCCATCTCTCCCATAGTGCTATGGGTTAGATGAACCATGCACTGTGGAACTGATGGACCATATGCAGAACCAAAACAATAGAGAAATAAGTAAATAAATTGGAATAATTTTGTTTTTAAATTAAATATATTATTAAAATAGAAATTACTCAGCTTTTAAGGTTTTCATTGACATATAATATTGATATAATATGATGTAATAATGATTAATCTAACAAGTAAGATTGAAATACTGAAACTCTAAGAAAGAACTTCCTTTTTAACGGAAAATCTAGAAAAAAACATTTATAAATGTCAAGAATACTTGAGTTTCATTTTTTTAGAAGAATAAAAAAGTGCCGATAATTGAGAAGCTTATTTCCAATACCTGCTAAAAAGCTTTAACTTTTCTCACCGACTTTTAAATGTAAAAATAAATATTTAAATGTAAAGATAAATATTTAAATGTAAAAATAAATATTTAAATGTGAAAATAAATCAGATATTTCAGAACAATACTAACAATAAAATTGTTAGCTGGTAATGTTGATTTCAAACATAAATCTACTACTTTAAAAATTTATTTTTGCGTTTAAAAGTCGGTGCAGCAAAGTTGGATTTTTTTTAGCAGGTTTTGGAAATAAACTTTTCAATTACAATACCGTACATTGAATCTTGTTTCGTTTGTGTATATATGAAAACTTTGCCACATTAATCACAATCATTCTCATATTTCGAACAGCCTTCATGTAACCAGCGTTCACACATAATACACTCTATCCAGTCGTCTTCTCTTCTTGTTTCATTATAATTTTCGCCATCTCCAACACACTCGTTTTCATCATACTCTTTCATATCATCATTATCGTCGTATATTATCGATTGGTCATCATCGCTGGATGAAGATCTGATGGAAGTTCTCTTTTTCTTGTTTCTTGCGGTCGATTTCGTGCACTTAACCTTCCTCTTCCTGTTTCTCTGTAAGCTGATGTGTTCATCCGAAGTGAATACTTTTGCCAAACCCTTGCTCCTTTACTTAGCAAATTCCACTTGTTTTAAAGAAGGAGCTGGTGATATTGAATTTAAAATTTTGGAAGGAGTTTTTTGAATGGTTTCATCTAGCATCTGATTAACGGCTTCATTTGAAGAATTTTGGTATTGCTACTGTTTAGTTCGGATATTCCTGGAGTCGCTACACTTGCACTAGTATTTTGTATTTTGCACTTGTATTTTTCTTATAACAATCCTGTCGCTTCCTTGTGCTTGGAGATTAATGCTAAATCTAATTACCTCTAAATCTACAAACCTTACGTTAAGGTAAAAATAAATGAGAAAGCAGAAGAAAAAAATGGAAACATTATAAAAGTTATATTGTCCCACTCCTTTCCCCCTCCCTCCCAGACATTACAAGATTCATAAACCATTTACCACAAATCAATGTAAAGGTCAAAATTCAACAGAATAAACATCGAAGCTAGTTGCTTATAGCACAAGGGCTAGATAGACCATTCCTATGTGGTTCGTCTATCTCAAGAAGGAGGGGTAAGGAGGGTAGTTTAATTGTTGTAGTTTCTGAACGCGGGAAATTTCATTGTTTTCATTAACAGGTTCTTTTATGAGGAAACGCGCTAGTAAAAAGCAAAAGCGAGGAAATCTACATCAAGAACGTCAAATATTGCTTTTAATGGAATGTGATAAAAAAATTTGACCTACCTGAAATAAAAAATCTCGTCTCCTGTAGAAATGTGTGATCTGCTTGAGGAAAAAACACAGTGCCTACCAAGATGTTTCTAGGAACGTTCAGTGCCTATCACACATCCGCCATGACACTACATCAATATTCACGCTGCACTCTAGTGGATAGTTTAAGAATTATGGGTCTTGTCCGTCTCACCCATATACGATGGGTTACGTCAAAATGATCGTATACGAGAACAGAAACTTGGATTAGTTAATTTTTAAACGTATATACTAGCTTAAGAAAAGGTCGTATAAGAGAACGACCAGTCGAAGACCACTTGATTGAGTTCCATCAATCAGCGTTCGTATTCGAAGAACACGTGATCGGGATCGCGTGCAACTACAATCACTGATGCATTGCGGTTAAATTTGTATTAACGCCATTAATACGAAATTTATCCTAAATTTAGTACAGAATTAACTGGGGCCGAATTAACTGACGCCTTTCTACTAGCAGACTCCACATATTGTCGACCTACGGCATGACGTGAGGTGGGTGGTGACTGGTGAGTCCCACGCTCGACCGCCTTTGCCTACCAAGGTGACCAGAAATACCAATGTATTCAAGATACGCTCTGATACTCAATTTGATATGAGGCTTTGTACACCTCAGAACGTCAGGCATGGGAGCACCGAAGAGAAGTTTTCAGCGTCCTGGATGATATTTGACCACCCGGGGCAATCCAATTCGTAGTGAGACACACTAGGCCTGAACTACGGCGACAGAAAATAGGACAAAACAAGAATGAGATTAATTTTACTTAGGGCATAATTGTAAATCAAATGTTTTCTGGAAACATTTTACTTTATCCATTAAATCCTAATTGAACATGAAGCTTGTGAGGACGAGATTTACTTTTGAAAAGAGATCGGACTCACGCTCGGGATTAAATCGAAGACAAAGTGTAATTGTACAAAGATCATATGATACAACTCATCACTAAATGAATCATATCCATATTGCCTTCACTTAAGCTGAATTAAAGGACTTCGTCCCAAGTCACGACTTAGAAACAGCACATGTACATGTTTTTCTCCTATGTATCTCAACTTCCTTTGTAACGAAGTAGGGCCATCAAAGTAGGATTGCTGTGGTGTACACAAAGATACATACAAAGATATACTGCCATTTTATTGCTGAAAATCCCACTTATAATTTATTTTTACGATCTTTTCTTTTTGGAAAGGATCCAATCCCGACCATAAACAATTACTTTTCAATCTTCTGCTCCGATAGCAATACAGAGGTTGTTTTCGATCTCTAGTGACGATTTACAGATGCGTCAGTAAGCCTGCCTAGCGTGAAGTGAATGTCATCAGTGGTCGAATAGATACATTGGAATTCAATTTATCGGTGACGAGTGTAGTAAACATTCGTGCTACTAAAGATCGACCCCTACTGGGAAGACTAGATTACTGTACTTTCCGACGTAAATACAGTTTACAGTGACATAATGGAGATGTGCAAGGAACGTGGATTCAAAGTATCAAAGAATGGCATAGGGCGTGTGGTAAAAGGAGCAGGAAAGACGAGAAATGTGGCGATTTCTGTATGTCACAAACAGTCCTGCTCCAAGCCTTACTCTAGCTGCTATGTGGAAAGTGCAGGCTCTCGTCACAGGGAAGAACCCAGGAATTACAAACCATCTGGGAACATCCCTCAAGACAATTCACTCAATAATTCATCGTGATCTGGGATAGAAGAAGCGTCGAAAGAGCGTTCAAAAAACTCTTAACAAAACATATTGCAAAACGTCGCACCAATTGTAGAAGGCTCTACGAGGAACACCTCGTTGGCGACAGGTGGAAATACGTTGGCACATTGAACAAGGCATATGTGTACATAAATAATAATAATAATAATAATAATAATAATAATAATAATAATAATAATAATAATAATCAAAGATGATACCGTAAATGCACGTAAGGTTTTGGTAAGGGATTAACGATCGTTGCTGCCTTCTATTGCAATGGGAAGCTCAAGATACACGTGTCGCCAACAACGTCAAGGTGAATTCCAATTATCAGGCTAACGTCCTGAGACTAATTTATCGCCATGACATATCACCCCGTTCGTATTGTTAAAGAAACAAATTGGGTCTCTGCAAGAAGTCTAAGCATCCAGCTATACCACTTGTTGGGCTGTCCTCTTCCTTCAACAAATTGTAGAAGAAGCAAGTGTCCGTGCAATCCTCTTCGCCCACATTTCAGTGAAATCTCCGGATGCCTCATCGATAGACTATTGCCCCGTCGCGTCGGTCTCCTACTTTTCCCTAGCTCTCAGCTCGACGCCACTCATATCTGACTCCAGGTTACGTGCTTGAGCAATCATTGAGAATGATCCGTGATTCTGCCTATTTTAGCGTGTTGGAGAGAACGGGCAACGGGAAACATAGGCTTAATATTTTTATACATATATCTAAACAGTTTTAGAGACAATCTTAGCAACGTAAATGAACTATACTTAGCGCCTAAAATTGTAGAGACAAATAAAGTCCATCCACTAAAATCGTGAGGACTGCAAATCTATAGAGATGTCTTTTATAGCAAGTTTCTTTCTAAAATAGCGAACTAGTTCCTTTGGAATCGGTAAGTGCGTTGCTAAAGGTGATATCTTGTCCGAAGAGTAAAAATACCTGAAAAGATTTATCAATGGAATAGATATTGCAGCGATGTACTGATTCATTCTTCAGTATGCGACAGAAGAAGGAGAAAATTCACTTCTGAAAATAGAAAGGATGTTCACAATTATCAATAACATGGAAAGCGTGGGAAAACATGATTATAGTAAGAGGACCACTCATTGACACATCGCACGTTTCCAAAAAAAAAAATGTCATAATTGAGATTTTTCCTATTTTCGTTATTTTGGTTCAAAGGCACTAGAAAATCATTCTCTTACTTTGACCAAAAATATCCCAAGTCTATCTACGTCGGTAGCGGTAGGGCATAGTGTTTCACCGATTCTGTATATAGTTTCTCAAGTATGACGTCATTCTTTTCCTCCTGTAAAATTATAGTTTTTTTTGAGTTGACATTTTTCTTGCAAACATGCGACATGCCAATTTTCTTATCTCACGATTCGAGAGAATGGACTACAATCCAGTGAAAGCTTTCCGGCTAATCCACTCTGATGTAATCTATTATTAGTCTGTGCCGTAAGGAAGACGGTTGGACGAAATAAGGAAACTGGTTTTGTAATTGTTGAAAAGAAAAAAGAAAGAAAACTTTAAAATATAATACAACATTTGTCTGTAGCAGCAGAGAATGTCAGTTTCCTGCCTACCCGTTTGCTCCATAGCTGTAAAAAAAAAAAAAAAAAAAAAAAAAAAAAGTAAAATATATTTCGATACTGCTTAAACAATTATTTTAACAGGATGTTTGTGCTTGGGATCTTTCTACAATAGTACATCCAGAAGTAAGTGTCAAGTAAAACTGAATCACCGAAGACAGGTCGAATCTCCAGTCTAGAATCGGTTCTTGGAACACTGTTTCTCCCAAAATTTCGCCTTGATTTATATTGACGTTAATGGTGGACTTTTGATTTAAAATAAGATTACGAACACTATTCATTACAGGTTTTCAAGTTATAAAACTCAACAAATAGGAGAGATGACGACAATTTCGCCATACTAAGATTTAGCATTTTTTTTTAAGGCAAATGTCGTTTATCAACGTGGCGCATGTATACGACAGAGTGATATACTATTTATTGTAAATAATATATCAAGACATAGTTATCAGCCGACTACGAGGAAGAAAAGGAAATCATTGCAAAAGGCGAAATTGCAAACATAATGCCCCCAATATAACCAGTCTGTTTTCGAAATTGTTTCCATTAATTTTGAGACCTTTAGGCAACTTTGGCTCAGGCCGTCGAATCTGCTTGAATATAAAGAGAGTAGGGTATGCGGAGGATTTGCCGTCACCTACCTTAATTAACCACCCCATGTCCACATGTAATGATTACTATTAATTTTATGGACAGATTACTATGAATTCCGTAATGATTCATTTTGTCTATTCTTAACAATTCTAGTCTGACTTCTATTTTTTTAAATGTTCTATTACGTCGTTCGCTAGGTATATAATATGGAATTTTAATTCCAGAAGTTATAATTTGTTAATTATAGTTTATACAATCTAAGAGCTGTGTCGAAGGAACTCTTAATTGATCCTCTTAAAGAGAACAATTGATGCGGTTAGTATAAGACACATGTTAGTTCGGTCTTCGGGTTGATTTTGAATTTAGCTGAAGACTTTTAGTCAACTTTGACTCTGACCGTATGGATGATGATGGAAGAATTGGTGTAATGAAGGAAGTGGGAGGAAACTGGAGTTTCCCGAGAAAACCCACGAATACAGTAGAAACCCACAAAACCCACGTGACACGAACCGGGATCGAATTGAGGACTTCACGCACCAGAGGTGAGCGCTACACTATACTGAACCTACGCGACCTATGGGTTTCGAATGTTTGAGCGGAGCGATACGTCAGACATTGTAACCATGTTTCTACTATATTCTGTTAAATAGAACATGAAACTTCTCACATAGACATAATTACGAAATGAGTACTGGAAATAGTTATCTGAGAAGATTATTTCTCTGTTACTAAAAAAAAAATGCCTCTTTTCAACCACAAGCATTTTCATATCCTTTACATCTTAGCAAAGTGAAATAGAGCGATCCAATATTAATCCCATATATTTCTATGTGCTTCGCTCTGCTTCACTTTTCTTTGTTGGTGTGTGTGTTTGAAAGCATTTAAATATATGTATTTATCATTGCATCGCTTTATTTCGCTGCGCTCCACTGTTTTCATGTGCGGCTATCTTTTCAGTCTTCTTGTCCAGAGTAGGTATTTGCTTTCTCTTTCATCAATTTTGGTATGTGTTGTCACCTGATATTGAGATTTCTGGTACTGCCATCCAATGAGTGGTATCATATAAATTTTCTCGGATCCGCTTTGAAGGACGATCTACTTCATTGACCAGTACTTTCCCGCGATCTCAGCCCGCGCTACAAGTGACCGATTGTGCTGTGGCCTCTTTGCGGCACATTATTTTCAATGTTTATGCCAACTTTAGAACATATACGTCACACTGTAGCAGAACAATTTAAGACAATGAATTTGATAATAAGTTGGCGATACTGATAACTGGGGGTACCTGGGGACAGGAATACTTACATTATATTTTCCACTGTGTTGAATAACGTTTGTTTTAACACGTTTGGTGCGGATACGTCCAACGGTTAAGAAAAATTAATTTTTTAAAATGGGTTGGGAACACTTAGAATTGCAAAATAATACGTCTACGATCTGTCGCAGTACCTAATGCATATGTAAGCAAAATTCGGTGCAAATCAATGGACTAGTTTAGTTTTATAGCACCCGTATTTACGCATTACGTAAAGAAAAATAGTCGTTTACAGGACAAAACTCACGCAACACTTGAAGAGTATAGAAAGAAGATCGTATGTGCATTTTTAAGGAGTTTTCACTCGTAACATGTACTACAATGACAGCTAACCGCTAGGGAAGTTCCAATCCAAAAGCACAAATAATCCGTTACTTATAGGGGTTTTAGAATATCAAATATATGGGAGAGTTAGAATTTAGTTTAAAATGTGTTTTACAAGAAATCCCCTTTCGTGCACATATCTCCTTCTTTCCCTGTACTCTTCAATTTTTATCATTCCTCAGAATTGTTTACTAACCTTTTCCAATTTAGTTCTGAATGTTGCATTCACTAACGGTAACTGCAATGGACAAATAAATAAACTAATAAACAATAAATGCTTTGAATTCTGTAAAGAACGAAGTCTTAATAAGAGAGGTAAAAGTGTAAGCAAATAAATAAATGGTTATACTAATTTCATTTACTTTTACAGATTACAAATAAATCGAACGACAGACAAACAATGATTCTGATCCTTCTATGCATTCTTATCATATGTCTTATCTATTGGAACACGAGAAAGCCTGAAGGATTCCCTCCAGGTAAGATAAAAAGTATTTTAAAGACATGATTTGACTCTTAATTTAATGATTTCATTATTAATAAGTACCACAAAATTGTAATTTATACTTTGTAGATTTCAAAAAAACTGTTTTAACCCATTTCAAGCAGAAAGCGTTTCAGTTAAGATGTGGTTAAACAGTTTTCCTTTTTATTTCCTAAAACTTGGAAACAAATCATACATAAATCGAAACTCTAAAACCAATAATTCTGATTTCCTTCAAACCCCGATTTCAAAGCATGATTTTTATAGTGTATAAAAGTGCAGTTCCTTTTCATTGTAAACATGCCCCATTGCACGTCTCAAACGAGCCATCGGGAAGGGCGTAAGCTATAGTGCTGTTACCACCCATAATTCATTTTATCTTATCTTTTATCTTATCAAACGAGCCACATTTTGATAACTTTTATAGAGTAATATTTTGTAGAATCCACAACTTAAATAAAGAAGAATTTCAACATTCAGTCTTCCACACATTATTGAAGTTATGGAGTGTGGAAGACTGAATGTGGTATATAAGTGGAGTTGAGACGGCTAATGAAAGGACCAAAATAATCGTCTCGGATTTAGCTGCTTTTCTTTAATCAACTCTTAAGTCCATTTTATTACTTTCTCATTATATGCTACATAAATCAACCCACATAAAGTGTACATGAACAAAAGCAATTGAATTTAGCTTCGCACGAAAATGGTTATCCTACAAGACTATTAGATCAAGTTTTATCTTAGCAGCAAAATAGGCGGTTTACTATGAGTTTTCTTTTACTATGAGATCTCGCTTAAGAATTTTACTATTTGTGTTTTCTCTCATGTTTCCAAATTTCTAAGTGAAAATATAACTTTCTTAGTATGAGATATGTAGAGTTCTGCAAGATTGGGTTTAGTTTCAATTATTCATAATAATTGCTTTTTCAACTTTTACGAAATTGCTTTTGTTCTTTACGTTTTCCGAGAGTGGGAGAAAATCGCTTTACTTAATGAGCAAGTCCATGTAATATTTTTTTTTTTCAAAAATAAATAGACACAACATAGGTATTTTTAAGACAAAATAGTTAAGTTTATTTTTTTAGAAAAATCTCTAGTTGGTTACAGTACTTAGGGGACGATTGAAATTACATTACAGCTACAGCTCTGCCAAACGCAAGTACTTAACTCTTCCTCCATAAAGGAAATAATAGCTTTTAAAGGTCATATGTTAGTTGTTTTTAACTTATAATTGTTAAATCTAATGAGAAGGGTCGAAAAGTTTAGTAAAAATAGTCATCTGTGTAATTAAGCAATGCTATGATATGTATGTTAATCTTTAGAATACGTTTATACAATTAGTATTAATTAAACACACAATCTCTTCACCATGGATCTCTTCACAATACTCGTATAAAGGAGTTGTCTGCTGATTTTGAGCTAAAACGTGACTCGCCAAAATGTCCTTTGATAGTTTAAATTAATAAATACCGTAATATGAAATAAATAATCTGGAAGGGCTAATGAAATTGTTTCTCCTTATCTGTTACAGAAATACGCTAATAATGATGCCGTCACTAGCATGAAGTTTTCGCGTGTTACGTACAAGGTCGCTATTACCATAGAGCAACGTTTTTCAACTTGTGGTCCGCGAAGATGGGAACAGGTGGTGCGCAGTCACACTTAAAAAGTTAATTCTAATGAAAAGTCTGTTCAATGATGATTCACTTTCTGCTTGATTTTATTATGTTTCTCTACACACCCTAACATATATTATGTTAAAAATCACATAGCAAAATTAAACCCACAAAAGTTAGTGGCCCGTGGAATTGTTTCAGACATATTACTAGTCCTTGAATTTAAAAAGGTTGAGAAACGCTTCAATAGAAGATTCTTTTTCTGAAATTTCTTGAACAAATTACCTGATAAAACTAATTGATGTCCAGTGCATAGCGTAGAGGGGCATTTGGCTAGCAATGTTTCCTAGTGGAATTGCGTCCGCTTATCTTATTACTACTCTTGTTTGTGTCCTATACAACATTATTATGATATCTCAAGAACATTGTTGATGTGTAGAACACCAAAAAACATATCTAAAGTTCCTTTGTTCTAAACACTGCGCGAATATCTTCATCAGAGTACTGATTAGGGACAGTAGAATTTCTCAACTCGCGAAAATCTTAAACACTCAAGAAATCACATGGAGTAGATAGATGACTGTTAATATTTTGTGAAAATATTTTTTTTTTTAACTCACGAAGCATTGGTGAAATTTGGAGGTTTTGCTTCCATCCACGAATTCAGAGCACTACTCAAGAAATACCATTTTTATTAATTTATTCACGAAAATAATGCCTAAAATATAGGAAAATAATAATTAGTCTTCGAAAAACTATAATCGGATTCGCGT
>JAGDQP010052655.1:0-13738 GCA_022664845.1 Lepisma saccharinum | reverse complement strand
GTAGAGAAGTTAAGTGCTTGTTGTAATGAAACAGCAAACTGTTACTCAGTTTGACTCGAGACTAAAACTTCGTGGAGTAATCAATTGAAACTATTTTCCGAATAACTAAGAACAATCTCACTCGATGAAAACAGAGAAGTTCGCAGCAACAGAGGTAGTTACAGATGAGAAACGAGACTGTATAAGACGAGAGTGACATGTAAACAAAAGCACCCTTATATAGTCAATTTGAGAAAGTCGTAATGCAGGGAAAGTGGTACACTTATAAACACTTTCCAAATACGTAGTTTGTTTTCGCAGCTCTAGCTTATCTTTAGTCCTCAGCAGCGAAAACACAAATCTTTAAAATTGACAAAAAACTCTTTATCAACAATGCACTAAAACACTTTCAGATTAGCACGTAGGCACTTGGTTTCTTAAGTTCGTATTTTTCAATGCAATTTGGTACCTTTTTTATATTGTGTTCTGATATGAGAACACGATACTAGATGCATTGCATTAAATAAGACTGTTTTCATTGTTTTCTGGCTAGACACTAATTTCTTTGAACTGTTATCCTTGCATAGAATGTAGTCATACCAGGACATTCTAATGGATAATCTACGTACATGTTCTATAGTATTTGGATTGGATGTCATTTATGGTCTTCAGGCAACTATGGCTGAAGTCAGAATAGAAGTGGGATGAGGATGTAACCAAGAAGTCCACTAGGGCGTATTAGGATAGTAGGCATAAAAATGACTAATGTTGGACATGTACTGTTCTCTGTTTTGTAAATTCAGTTACTCGCAAATCATTTGTTGTAAATCTTTGAGAAAAGAAAAATTAACATGAATTCGTATCCTGAATTCAATAATAACACTTGAGAAATCAATAGCATACAGGAAATATCTCTGCAGGGCTCATCTTGAAAATTGTAAACTTTTTTTTTTAATTTCATCGGGACGGACTACGAAACAAATAATAGATGAGACAAGTTTATGCTTCCTTTGGTTCGGCAGATCCTCTGTAACGTTATATTTGCTTATCTAGTTTACAGTAGCAAGGTAAGCAGACTGATACCTCATGAATCGATGGGAAGTCGTAACTCTATATTGCCAGCATCTATTCTATCGCGATCCGTCACATTAGCGTCTCTCTTTTACTCTCACTGTTTCTAGGTGCCTCTTTTCCGAAAGGGGATTGACATGCTCTGACGTCACACATCGACCAGGTGGAAATGACTGCCCTAGATTAACAATGAAAAAGTATTGAAAGTTTTGATACCTGACTGTGATTCAAAATGAATATATACGAAACGATTGAATCGGTAACCCTGTGTATAGTAAGTGTAGAAATTAGAACGGAACAAGTAGATTACGTGGACATATAAACAGACGGGATGATCTTATACGCCCTTTATTTTACGAATAGTTCTGGTTTAATTGTTACCGCCGCGCGGACTGAGGACTCACGCAGGTGTTACAGACGATCCTGACGGAGGATTACCAAAGTTTTCCTTAATGTTATCAGGTAAATATCGGGATGGCACCTAAATGAAGATTCTGGCCGCTCACTTTCTATTCCTTTTCCTGGAAGAGTGTCCGCCAAGCAGCGTCATCCCTCAGACTTGTGTCGGGCTTAAGGTTTAGATGCCATTCAACACTCATTAATGAAAATTAAATAAATAAAGTAAACTAATAAAAATTAAATGAACAGCAATTGGATATCCCAATATCTTACATGCAGTATTGGAAACTACAAAAGGATGAAAAGGAGCAATTAATTTGCGAATGTCCAAATATTTATTGCACTACACCATCCTTTTCTTTTTAAATTAAATTATTCAATGTTTGTTAGTGAAGATTCTTGGAACTACATGGAATACATTAGGAAGATCTCGTTTTGTAACGCAAATTAATTTCATGGGTTTGCAAACATTTGTGTAGAGCACCTGTCCCCATGTCATACCAACCAGAGGACGATCTTCAGGGAAAACCCAACATTACAGCAAATTGACATTAAAAAAAAAAAAAGAAAGGAAAAGAAGACAATGGACACAAAGACAATCGTGAATCATGGGACTTTTCTGATCATTTATGATGCAAATTTCCTTGTTCCGAACGCGCGTTTGAGAGGTGCCACTGAGTGAATCCTGCACTCAGTTAAAATGTAGTATTTCTGTGTTTGAACCTACTTTTATAATAATAATAATAATAATACGAGGGTTGTCCGGAAAATAATTCGCGTTTTTATGAGGAGCATGATGTATTGTAGGGAATGGTGCTGTATTTAGCAAGAGTATAGTTTGAGTCTTACGCATTTAGCAGTGCTAGAGAAAAGGTCGTGTTATCCTTATTTACACAGCAACTGTTGTTCAAAATTTGTGCAACAATTGAGAATCGTGCCAGCTGTTGAGGTGTACTCACAATAAAATTTTTCTGAAAAGAAAAATCCTCAAAAGCTGTTGAAATCCGTCGTCAGCTTTGCGGAGATAACGATATAAGTGTTAATTGGCATGCGATGTTCCTATTGGAAGATTTGAGAGCAACAGTGGTCCAACCTACTTTCTCTAAGAAACGGAGAAAACTATGACAACCAACAGCAACTGTTCAAACTCCCTCAGTTCTATTAGCTTCATCACCTTGGAAACTTTCCTTGTCACTAAATGATTTTTACCTCACTCTTTAGTTCGTTCGTAATGCGAGTGTCATTTTTCCTGTTTTTGTATTTTTGCCCAAGAACTGGAAAACAGCTTTGTGATAGCCAATAAAGAAAGACACTTTTACACCGGAAGTTACACAGTGATAAGATAAACTGTCTTCTTAACCATGTAAATATACGTTATCAATTCTCGGAACTCAGGTGACATGTTTCCATGTTATTATAACGAAATACGTTGCTGTGTGTCCAGTAATGGAAATAAATACAAGGATCATTCTCTGTGTGTGTGTTTTTTTTTTTGGGGGGGGGGGCACATTACGTGCCTTGAAACACTTACCGTTTCGGCAGAACAACAAATGATGGTGACATACTGTAGTTTCCAATCGCTGTCTTAGATGGGGGTTCGTAGAACTCTATCAAAATTGTTACATTGAAAAGAGAATGTACTCAAAGATTTTTATATATGTTTCAGAATTAGTTGCTGATGAGGAGAGACTGATAGACACTACACCATCCAAGAGATTTGAAACAAGAGATGTTTATTTTGTTATCATTGACAGCGATTTATTTTCAATGATGAAATTATGAGGGACATTGCACAGCTAGACCCAAAAACTTTCAAGAACCTCCGGAGTGTCTCGTGACGATGCTATGCTTCGAAAATTGGTTCAACTTTCCGGTACTAATCGGACTTAGTTGTGTCGAGAATTAATTCAGTTTGCTGCCCATTATGAAGATTACAACATAGTTCAAAAATTAGCAGATTCTGAACGAAACATTGACGATGACTGTGACCTGAGCAACGACAGAGAACAAGAGAAAATTGAGACACTTTCAGGGGATGAAACTGATGATCACAGAATTGTTGAGGTGTGAAGAAAAGACAGAGTGTAAACAATGTCTGATTTGTGCATTGAAATTACTACACGAGTTAAATGGCCATGGATCGCTTTACACTTCACTGTAGTGTACATGGCTTATAAGTATGCGTTAACTTTATCCTGTACTCAGGTTTCCTGTGAGAGTTTTTTTTTTCAGTTCTCAAAATAATAAAAAAAATCGTTTGCATTCGTCCCTGAGTCAAGAACTTTTAGGGGATTTTGTTTTGTTTTACGTAGAAAGAAATTTTAATTTCGATTATGATAAGGCAATAGATGATATTGCGACTAGTTCCACCGAACTTTCTAGAATGCTGAAGTTATCATTCTGTCTGTGTTATTCTCATAAATATTGTTATACCCTGATTTTATTTATATATTATGATCTTTATGGTATAATGTACGGCGTGGCTACTAAATAATAGTGTGCTTTATCTAAGATAATAGTGTGCTTTTATTGTGGAAAAACAGTGGGCAGTTGGGGTAATGGTGGTTGGGAGGGTGAGAATTCGGGGCCAACACAATATGTCAGCCGCCGGGGCCAACTAGTAGCCAGTCCGGCTCTGATTGGTCGAATGTTGAACTGTTACTAAGTAGTTTAATAAGCACGCCGTTGATTGGTGGAAAGCGTATTCTTTCACTTCCATGTATAGTAATCGAGTTTATGGACTCCATATCTCCTCGCGTTAATTTGCTTTTAATAAAGAATGCAACGATGTTGATATGGAGCTTCATTTTGTCGACTAAAATTAAAAAATAACAGTAATTATGTATATAACTTATTTCGTTATTACTTAATAAATACATAATTACACGACTTTTATTGCAGGCACGCAGGTTCGAGTCCTGCTGTCGGTCCTTATAATGGGGTTTTCCCTTAATTTTAATAGGCAAATACAGTATGATATCTGAAGTGAGGCTCTGACTACTACTTTCCTCATCCCTTTCCCGGGAAAAGTGCTGGCTGAGGGACGTCTTCCCTTTGGTTTTGTTCAACCTATCTAATGTAAATTGAAATTAAATTATAAAGGTCGTTGGCAAAAACTTTATTATCATTATTAATTGCATATATACAGATGCTTATCAGAATAATGGAAACACCTGTAGTTGGCAACACGTCAGATGTATGGGTTGGCAGTGGTGTCGTCTCGACCGCAGCGCCGGACTGCTGGTGGTGGTGTGTTAGGTCGGTCTCCATACTACGTCAGGCGTCGTGGAACAGGAGTGTGCAGTGGCTGCAGCAGACGGAGGTAGTGTAAAATGGGAGACCTCTCAGAGTTTCAAAGAGGGCAAATTGTTGGTGCGCGGTTATGTGGAGTGAGTGTGACGGCAGTGGCTAGTGTGTTAGGTGTGTCGCCAGGGACAGTGTCGAAGGTGATGACGGCCTACACAACACACGGGAAAAGCACATCGGGGAAGCGGAACAGTGGGCGGAAGAAAAGCATCAGTGACAGGGCACGCCGGGTATTAAAGCGCATTGTCACGCGGAACCGTCGTGCCACTGCGGCGCAAGTGACGGAGGAACTCAATCAGCACCTCCCCCAACCTGTTTCGACAATCACAGTCCGCCGCGAATTACATGACATGAACTTACGGGGTCGTGTTGCACGGGCCAAACCTCTCATCAGGGACCAGAACGCTTTAGCACGCCGCAAATGGTGCCGCGACCATGCAACTTGGACCGTTGACGACTGGAAACGTGTGGTATGGTCGGATGAGTCACCATTCACCCTATTCCAAACCACGGGCCGTGTTTATGTGTGGAGAACGCCCAAAGAAGCGTATGATCTGCAGTGTCTCCACCCAACTGTGAAACATGGCGGCGGCACGGTGATGCTGTGGGCCGCAATATCATGGTTTTCATTGGGTCCTGTGATCACACTTCGCGGACGCATCACTGCCAACGATTATGTCGCAATTTTAGGAGACCACTTGCATCCTATGGTCCAGATGTTGTTCCCGGACAATGACGCCATATTCCAGGATGATAATGCACCCATTCACACAGCTGGAGTTGTTGCAGCGTGGTTTGAGGAACATCGGGATGAAGTTCAACACCTCCCCTGGCCCGCCCAGTCCCCAGATCTCAACATAATTGAACATCTGTGGTCCATCTTGGAAACACGACTCCGGCGACGATTTTCACCTCCATCCTCTCTCACAGAACTGGCCGATGCCCTGCACGAGGAATGGTGTAATATTCCACTTGCTACCATTCACGACTTCTATGCCTCCATCCCACGTCGCATCAAGGCTGTTCTGAAGGCGAAAGGTGGCCCGACACCATATTAATCTGGTAAGTTGCACTTTCGTTCAGGTGTTTCCATTATTCTGATAAGCATCTGTATATCATTCAATAGGACAGTCCCTTTATGATTATATAATTGAAAGCTTTTTCGATGCATGAGACACAGTTCGTCAACAAACAGAAAAAAAAAATCCTTTTTCATAAATTTAGTCTCGTAAAAGAGTTTTTCCTATTACAATTCAACACCTTTACTATTGTAATCGTTATTAATAGTCGTTCCGTTATCTCTGTTCCATGTATTCCTCAATACATCTTATATATGGTATTTTCGAAAAACTTTAGTCGAAATTCAATCTGAAGTCAGTTTCTACCTGTTTTCTTTTAGGTACTAGCATGGTTAGAGCACGGGTGCAGAAATCCCATAAGGAAACGTTATAATCTTATCACATTAAAACAACAGCATAAATGAAAGTATCTGAACCCAAACCTGGAGCTAGACTCTTCTACCTGCATTAGTTGATATGCTAACGTTACAGACGGGCAAAGCGAAATTAAATGAGGACCATTTTTTTAGGGGGGGGGAAAGGTCCTCAGATCGATTCCCAACAAGCGCATTAAAAAAAAAAGAAGTGCATTATGTTTTCATTTCCTTTCCTTGCCAAGGCTGTTTCACTCAATCTTGATTCTCGTAAACTACGACTGCTTGATTCAACCTTATTTTAAACCTTTTTGGCTTGATTTGCTAAGTTTGCATGAAGTTGCCCATGTCAAAGTAAGTTTGATTCACTTTTGAGTCAGGTCAAACCCGCTCGCTATGTGGGATCTACCAAAAAATAATTGTTTATTATTATTATTATTATTATTATACATGAGGTGGACTCGTTGAGCTCTGCCAATTTGTTGCAATCTGCTTCACTTGTATATGCCTTCCCCTTCCTGAAATTCGCAGACACGTTTTCAATTTCCCCCTTTCATTGAATGAAGGAGGAAAATGAAATATGATTCATTGATATGAAGACATGACCTTACATTTGTTAGGCCCCACCCCCACTCTTCATGTAGACATACACATATCCGGTCCTTTGTATTCTCAACTGCAGCAGCGTTCTTTTGTTTCCCCCCTTGCTTTTTTAACTGGTGTAGAGGATCGAACTCAAACGCCACACGCAATGGGTTGTCTGTCCTCTGCACCTGCGTTTGGCGGACTCTTCGTTCGTTCAGTATTAGTCTACTTCCGTTCCAAGAATGCGATGCGATCGCAGCGCGATTTCGTTTTTCTCTAACTTTGTATTTTTTTTATTTCTTTCATATCTTTTTTTTTCATGACGCCAGAGATGCACGTGATAATTTTATTTTGCTGTTGCGTATGCTCGTCGATGTAGCTCTCTGCCATCTGTTGGCAGAATTGAGAAATAAGATATGGGAATGCTTTTAGCCGGAGCGTTATGAGGCAAGTGAAATCCAATTATTCTGTGAACAGAATGAGAAGAAATATCAACCACAGTCTATGAATATTGTTGATGTTTACAGTTTATTTCTTTCAAAATTTCTTGTCAGGGAGAGAAGAAGATATATTTGACCAGTTTAGACACTAATGACGCTACAGGGCGAACCGCGAACAGCAAGGGAGTAACACTTTTATACAATATTTGACTCAATCTTTGAACTGTACTCAATTGTACTGGAGCACTCGAGTAGTTTGGTTTATCTGAAGTTTGACAGAGGAGAGAAACTTGGTCTATTTTCGGCTTAACCCGAAAATGACCCAACTTTCTCAGTTTTTTTTTACGTTTTTTATAGCATTCCTTTTCACGCTTCCCCCACTTCTTTCGTTTATGAAAATTATGGAACGACGAAAGATAATATTACAATTTTGGAAACTAGGCTGATTGGCGTTTACAAGTATTGAACTCTGTGATATGAAGTTAAAAAGTATTTTAAAGAATTCATATTTAGCAAGATATTTGACAGACAGCGAATTATGACGTCATAAGCTGGGCCGTCAAATAACTTTGCTAGAATTGAATTCAACGCACACAGTTCCATAAGCATTCATTAATTTCCAAAATAGTATTGTTGACTTTCGTCTTTCCATAATTCTCAAAAAACAAAAAAAAGTGGTAGAGGAGCGTAAAAAGGGCGTTAATAACTGGGTCATGTACGGTTCGCCCTGCCAACCGTCCGGTATTTTACTGGAAAGTTTGGTTTTTGACCTCCTTGTCCGGTACGACCTCAAAACCGGACGTTAAATGTCCGGTATTTTTTCCTCTTACTAGTCCTATTCTCTGTTCTATTCATATTATTTTTTTAATTCCGTGGAAAGTAGACTTAGTTGAATCTGTATTCTAAAATGAACCGCATTTGACAACCGGCTGATCACGGCCCTAGCGCAATTACATTTAGCAACGAATTTGTTGTTCCGTCGCAGTGATGTTATCGTTTGCAAGGTGGCAGTGATGCCAATTTGGCCTATTTTTGGCTAAATCTAGCATATTTGGAGAGGCATTTAGCCATACAAATATACGAAATGCTTATAGCCTTAAATATAGTTTATTTTATGAAACTCTTGCCATTTTTGGCCTTTTTTATTACCCACTAAATGATTTCTAAAAATACATTTTTCTTTGAAAATTAAGTGTCAGCTTGAAAAATAAATCTATCAGTCATAAATTTTACAATCGTATTAATTGATTTCTCAAGATGTTGTTACGCAACAAACCTTGTTTTTTATTCTTTTTCTCTCTCCCCGCCCCACAGATTTAGAGCTATTCAACAATACTTGTCAACTCAGATTATAATTTTATTGTCGCTCCCGTAACTGCCTCATTTGCTAATTTTTAATAATTTTAATTTCGCATTTCATTGCAAGATTCTTAAGACGCAAGATTCATTGCAGCAAGAATGAGACTATATATCTTGGAGTTTTCTAATACAAATTTAATAATTTTTCGGTTCTTCAAACCATGGAGAGTAGAGGATAGCAAAGCTGGTAAGACTTATTTTTCAAGGCGGCCGGGTGGTCGAGCGGTCTGCGGCGGTAGGCTATCGACTCAACGGTCCCGGGTTCGAGTCCCGGTAGGAATATGGGTGTGGATTATAACACTTAACAGCTAAAGGCAAAAATCGTGACCGGCCGAAGTCCCAAGTAACTAAATTGGCCCATATAAAAATAAAGTTTACCAAAGTTTTACTTATTTTTCAAGTATATTTTGTGCATGCCATAATTATATTGCCAATTATATTTGCTTTTCTGTGTTAAAGTACGATGTATTATTGATGGTAGACTACAAAAATTACATGTGCTGACTCAGCCAAAACTGGAATAGGTAAGTTTAATAAATGCTTCAAAAGTAACTAAAGTTAAATTCGAACTCCGAATCGCTCAATCTTATGTGAAGTAATCACTTTTCCGCCAGACCCAAAGTCTCGACAACACCCCCAACCTTGACAGTTTTGCTGTAAAAAATCGATAGAAACCGTACAAAACTTCACTTACACCCTCCCAATTTTGACTTTACAACCCCCCAAACTGAAAATCCTGGCGGAAACTCAGGTTGTTCACATTTTTGACGAGCGCTGATGTCACAATATTAAGAGTATACGTACCCCTGGTGGGGGCCCGGTATTTCCATTTTCAAAAGTTGACAACCCTACCCTACACATAACTTATCAGAGGCAAGTGTAAATGAAGTTGCATAACTTCCAGTCATTTCCGTACAATGCCTCATCATGTAATAAAGTCCAATATTTCTTACTGTATGAACAAAAATCAAATGTGTAATATTTTTTAATATTATGTTATTTTATTAACTTTTTTAATGAATGTAACGAACGAAAGGAATTGAGCATATTTAAAAAAAATGTGTTTATCCTGGGCTCCCGCAAAAAAAAAAAAAAAAAAAAATTCAGGGAGAGGTAAACGTCTAAAGTTCAGGTGGGGTATTGTGGCTTCACACCCGAACAAAATTATGCTTGAAACAAAATGCTTTTTAATCACTATTTCCATCTCATACTGTGTCGATGTATGAGACACTTTTCATTTACATAATTTATTATACTTATTCCATACTGTGCTCTCACGATACGAGCTTTGTACTACTGTTTTAAACTAATATAATTCTGAACTTAGCTCAAAGGTTAGTATTTTTTACATTATTGTTTCTTTCAGAGATATAACTGGTTTCATACATCATCATTTTCGCAAATTCATGAAATCGTTCCCAGTTTAAGCTGGACTTAAACAGTGGAACAGTAAACATAGGAATGTTTTTGCAACTCAGCCCTGAAATCTGAATTTAAGAACTATATAAACTGAGTTTTAACTAGTCATATATCTCCTGCCTTTGCAATGTCAGTAATTAAAGGCTTAAAAATAATATTAAGAAACCAGTTATTTCCTGTCAGGTTGGTATCCGAAACCACAAATAGGAATTCTGCCAAACTCCTTAAATTCTTGAACACATACAACTCCAATTTCAAAACTTTTACACCTAAAAATTTATAGAAAACCTGGAAAACTCTATTTACTCCAACTTTGACTTTACACATCCCCAAACTAAAAATCCTGGCAGAATTTGTTAGGAAAATCACTAACTTGGTAAGACTACTCTGTGCTGTAGAGATTAATCAGAGACCCAATTTTACGGAACAAATAACAGAAATTTTATCTACTAAACAACATTTTCGCTAATACAAATATAAATGCAAACCAGACTAATTATTTTTCTTACATCAAATAACTACATGGAAAATTTACAGCCAGCTTCAAAATTCATGGAAAAGAAAATGCGGCAGGCATCCACTGTGATTACTCTCAGGGCTCCTTCTTGATGAACGTATTTAAGAATAATATTGAAATGGTTCTAATAAATATGTTTATGGAGTTTATTGTGTTCGTATTTGTGACTTCATATAGTACAACAATGGAATACTATACGAAAATCTCTTGAAGACCATAAAAAAGTAAGTCACGTAGTTCAAAAGTCCTTCATTCTTCTATGTTCGTTATTTTATTAAGCAATTTTATTTACAAACTTAATTTATTTTAAAAACTTTACTAGCACTATTATTATTATCGATAATATTCTGAAAACTATTTAACAAAGGAATTAAATATTTAAAACAGAATACCATGATCATTATAAATAACTTAACAATCTCACATTTAGAGATAACATTTGACAAATTTTACATGTAACGGTGGAAGATATGCAGTAGGGTGCATCGAAAATACACTTTTCTCGAAATCAATTAACGGTTAGTGCTATTTTTGGCCAAAATACATCCACATTACGTACACAAAATTTTAGATCGATCGAACGTACCGGTACTTTTCAGTTGCCGCCGGGTGTATTAATTTTGAAAAAATATAAGAAAAAATGACAATTTTGTGATTAAAAAACAAAACATTTTTAAATTTCATACTTTTGCATTGGCGATAAATCGCTTGTAAACATGGTAAATATGAACAGAAGGAAAGATGACAAAGATCGGTGAACCAATTTATACATGGTTGAATTTTGAAAATCATGAAATAATACCTCATTCTTTGAAAATATCGGTTACACGAGTAATTTATCAATATAAATACATTTACTCAGTATTAAGCTTGTCCAATAGAGTCCATGGCGTTTGGGCGCAAGGACTTTTGACCTTGTTGTTTTTGTTGTTATTGTTTTTTGTTAACATTGATTTCTTTTTCCCTCCAATAGTTAAAAATTCTAATGTGAAATGGCTAGTCAGATGTATTAAGAATTTTGTTAAGTAAGTATATAACTTCAGTTGAAGTTTTTGCCCTTATTCAAAATTTCTAGTGCCTATTTTTCTGATTTTAGTTCCTATTTTCATGTTGTTGTTTTTTTTTTAAACATCCGGGCTCTAGTTATGAAATACATTATAACTTATGTAGGTAGGTTAACCTATTTAGATAAACGGTTTTGCACCCAAGAGTCCTGTTCCGTGTCCGATATTCTCTGTTTTTGTGATGAACTGCAACAGAAAAAATTCCGCACTTTTTTGTGTTTGCGTAATAATATTTGAGTAATTGCCAACTTCATCGTAGTTCTCAGTACATCAAGCAGCACTTGTCCTGCGTCTGTGTAAGTTGATATTTTTACAGTCCTTCGTCTATTTCCGAAGTATTACCGGTATATGTCGGAAATCACCCGGTGCTTAACACGAGGTTGTTGCTGTAAATCGAGATTCGCCCACCCTACGTTCTTGTTTTGAGGCGCAGGGGGTTCGCACCTAAATTTTAGTATACTGACTTTGCCAATGTGTATGTTTTGTTTTTCTCGTTATTTTTTTTTTTTTTTTTTTTAAGTTTTGTAGATTGCATTCAATTTAATTTAAAACTAGCCATGCATGATAATCAGTATAAATTCCTACCAGGGAATCCATTATCTTAAACTTATGTCACTCTACAAATGTTACACAAGGGCGTATGAACGCGAAAGCTCAGTGTGACGTTGTATAAATATAGCAAAAGCTATTGATTCAGTTAACCACAGTATTTTAGTAGATAACTTAAGCAAATTGGGGCTTTCTCCTAAACATGTGAATTGGATTTCTGACTATTTAAGCAATAGATCCTTTCAGGTTAAGGTAAACAATACAGTCTCTTCACATCCCTATATTTTAAATGGTATACTACAGGGATCGCCTTTGCTCTGGAACCTTTCCTATTCAATGTATATATAAACCAGATATATGTACAACGGTATATTTTTTCTTATCCATTGTTCTATGCTGACGACTTGAAACTCATCCTAGAAAATGTCTCATTCCAGGACGAAAGTGAAGTTACTTCTGTTGTTTACATGATTTAAAATAATTTGTACACTTCATAAACACCGAACTACTACTACCATAATTATGAGTATTGGTGTAGTTTTCATCTTGATCCTTTACACGTACAAAGGCGGCTAAGCGATACATTGAAGATATCATGAATAGCAAAGTAAATAGCAACTTTTTACAGGACGATTTATAACAAATTAACGTAACAACTTAAATGTTAATGTACAGGGCTGATTTTTTATAACAAATTAACGCAACAAATATATAAGGTTTAATTTTTAATGATATGAATATTCGTTTATCTTTTTTAATTATATGGCGTAGTAATTTTATTGTTGATTTTGCTCTGTTCAATACGTTCAAGCCATGAATTATTGACTGCATTGATCTATTGCAATTGTATATATACTTACTCTCACTCAGTGTTGTATTGGTTTTGTAATCTGTTCACCGCACTCTAATAACTAGAGGGAAGGAACTAGAGGTTTGTAAACCGGAGGGAGAGAGATCGTTGGGAAGACCGAGACGATGCTGGGGGGGAAAAATATTAGAAGAGATCTTCGAGAAGTAGGTGTTTGTGATGAAAACTGCCTTGATCTTGCTCAGGATAGAATCCTATGGAAAACGTTTGTTACTGCGGCGATGAAATTGCGAGTTCCGTAAACCATAAAAGTAAGTACCTAAGTAATAATATTATTATTACTAAAACTTAATATTTTGGTGTGTATACAGCGTTTTGAAATTACGAGGTATGAATTCGTGTACTGCTCTCACTTTGTGTGGGACTCAAGTGACAGAACTGTTCTTGTCTATTTACAAGTACCATCCTAACATTCATTTGGTGCGTCGTCGCGAAAATGGTAAAAGCTACCAGGATAGCCATTCGTGGGAATTAATACCAAATTCCACGATTACGAGGCAAGCTACAAAAAATGATAGCCATTCTCCGTATATTATAATTACTTTCATTACTTTTGTGACATGTTGTGTATCTAAAGTGTAGATATCAACTTATGTACTATATTCTCCCAAAAGGGAATCTGTTGCTAGAATGGTTAGCATGTGTGCTGTCTTCCTGTGAGATCTCGGATTCAACGTTTCTTCCTACAAACCGTGTAGTATATATCCGAACAAAAACACCAGAGGTGCAAAAAGTGGAGCCAAGTTCTTT
>JAGDQP010052654.1:0-13738 GCA_022664845.1 Lepisma saccharinum | reverse complement strand
TATTATTTTTTTTAGATAGAGGAGTTGTATATGTCTCATAGCAGAAATGATATGAACGAAACTTTAACAGCGCTTCTTCTGGGGTCATTAGTTGCGCCGGTGCTAACACCTGAAAGACTTTTGATGGAACATGCTCTCTTAATTGCTGTCTTGCATGCGAATGTGGGAACTGAAGTTGGTAAGTTCATGTACTTGGTTTAGTTTTTAGTATCAGGTAACTCTTTGACTTTGAATTTGAATTCGAGAATCTAATTTTAATCTGTTTTATGTAATGTTAATATTTTTAACCAATTTCAACTCAAGAGATATACGTAAGAGGTCATTGTTTAAAGTATATTCTGAATTGACGAGATTAATTCTATAAAACTAAAAGATCCAGTTGAACACTGTTGCAAAAATTGTTGATATACCTAGTGGTTATTAGAAAAATCTTGTAACTTCTGACAATTTAATTTTACTATAAGCTCTTTTTATTCTGTTGTTCCTCTGCAACCTTCGCAATATAAAGTATTAATAGGAACGGGCCAAATAGACAATATATATGATAAAATTTGAATAGATAAAAGATTAGTACTTACGTTCGTTCGTGAAGGAACTAACGTCCACTAGTAAACACATATCACACAGTTAATAGTACCTCGCATATTTCGAGACTTATTCTCATTATCGTAGTTGAACAGATAGTAGAATAAAAGTTCCCAGGTACCTCCGACAGACAAAGACAGAAGACAAATGCTTGGCACGCATCGAAAGTACAAAATAATGATGTAGCTCCTTGCTCAAGCAAAAGAACAAAAGTTTTTATTTTAATCGCAGTTCATCCTTGCAGCACTTTCTTCTTTTAATATGATATTCTTCATGTGGATGTCCATGACATTCGAATAATTAAGTATTGCAACTATGCTCTCAGTATGGTAGTCATATACAAAAAATACGATGAGTAGATCTTCGCCACATGCCTGCATTAAATATATTCCTGTAAACATTATAAAATACCCTTATAAGAGAATCGTTAAGTTATGCGTGCAAAACTCAAAGTTTTCAAAAGTCCCTGGTGTACTTTTTTAACTCGATGGACACGGAACTTTAAAATTTAAAATAAAGATCCCTTTCCCGAAATGGGTCAGTATTACGATGTTTGTAGAAAATATGAGTCCTTCATGGTGTAATAACGTTGATGAGTTGATCGAATTATTTTGCACGTGAAAGGTTTCGCTTGTGTATTCGACTCAGTCATTAATGTATTTCTATTACCCCAATTTGTTGTTTTCACTTACTTAAACAGAGCAGCTGGCTCGAGGCTTATGATCAGATAACACTCGGGCGACACGGGCTGTTGTTGGAATTTCGGCAGCGCAGACCACTCTTCTCTCACTGCCGCGCTCTTCATCAGCGAAATTGCAGCTTCGTCGCATCTTACCTGGAAACAATAGTACATGTGGTGTTACTTGTTCGTCTGAAGCAATATTTTGCTGTGAAGCGAACAATTTCTCACCAAACAAACACTAGACTGTCTACATCACCATTGGTACATATTGCACAAGCTGTAAGAATTGAAGTACAGGCATATTTAATTTTATGTTCTCAGACGGTTGCATTTTCTGTTTCCTTTCAGTTACCACATTCGTCTCATTTATCTAATTTTTAACTTTAGATAAGCATAATACGAAGCTTAGTGCGAACATAATCGTTTTCATAGTTCCATCAACAACCGGCAACTTTGTCGAATATTTAGACAAAGAAATTGAAATGTATTGGAATTCTGCAATTTACGTTCACTTAAATTTACTTTTGTGTCCTCTTCCACTTTCTAATACATTTTTAATAAATAGTTATAATTTTAATTCATATATGTGTAGTTCTTAGTATGCTGAATAATACACTAATTGGGGGTTAAATACTTTTTCACAATTATCTTGTGTGTGGATGTAAGTTGGAAAATACACTAAATATTGGGCGCTGATCTAGCGGATTAAATAATCCTGCAGTCTGTCGATTGCTAGTCGGGCGCTGTGCAAATTAAGCTACTTGGTAGCGCACTCTACTTGCAATTGGAAGATTCGTTCCCCATTAGACCAGCAATTAACTTTTCTGTGCATTTTTCAACTTTATTTTAACACACAAGGTATTTGTGAAAAACGATTAAACATCTGTTCTTCATTCGTACTGCGCGAATTGCAGAAAAATGTCTTATCCAAATTTTCACATTTAGTGGAATGCCTCTGATTTCGACAACAACAGAATTAGACTGGATAAGGTGACGCCCGTGAAATACGTCAATGCACAAATTTTGTCGTGTTGCCTGGTAGCTTAAATAGTAGAGCACTGGACAGGAAGTCAGGAAACCGGAGCTAGTTCTCTCGCTAGTGCAATGAACAATTATTCTGTGCATGTTCCAAATTAAGTTATAAACTATTTGTCTCGTTTTTCAGGAGCACACGTTTTGCACGCAACTGTTAAGAAGTTTGCAAGTTTATATGACTCCAAACAAAGCGAAAATAAAGAACTGGATAATTTAGTGCTGCTGATCAGCCATATGTACAATTTTAAGGTAACAGTTTGCACTTTACTTTTTATTCTGTGAATCAAGTTAATATTTTGTACGCAAGTTAATATTTGGGGTATTAACTAAGTTTTGATACCTAAAATCCTGTTGTCAGAAAACAATTTATTTCTGTGCAGAGTAGAACAAAATTGAAAACTATTGTCTTTCTGATCAATAACAATTTGCCATTTTTGCGCAAGAGGCCAATCCCTTGGGCGTAAAATTCATGAGTTTTGATTTAGAAGGATCAAAAGAAACGTAAAGAAAAAGGAAGATTCAGGCTTTCGTTAAATATCTAGTTTAATTGAACGATAAGTTTGTGTTCGAAAGTTCAGCTTTAGTGCATTCAAAATTATTGTCTTTGGTGTTGAGCATCCAGTAAGATATTCAAGGTCAGTATGCTCACCGTATGACTCCATATTGATGTAAATTCCTTTTCCACAAGTAACAATATGTGCATATAAGATGATTGGTGAACAAAAAAGTTGGTCGCTGGATGGTGTAGAATCAAACCCTAATCTCCCGATCGCTGATTTGGTGTTGTTCCACTTATGCTTAGTTGGTAGATCATGTGACCGACAATCGGGAGTTGAGGTACGATTCCTCACAGTTCAGCGACCAATATTTCTGTACATCGTTCAAATTACTCTAGGTAGTTATATGTGCGTTCCTTCTTTATGTACCAGACTCAGTAACCTCGGCAATCATAACTTTCTTCACCCGGGATTTGTGGCGAAGACTTGTAACCCAGCTACGTTGGAGACTATAATAATATTGGGGTGAGATCGCTTTTATGGGGAGTTGCATCGGATGTTGGTGTATAGACACCCGAAAGTAATCGAATTCTACGTTAATAATAGGTTTCGTCCTTAGAAGCTACGCGCTCGATTAGGTCAAAAATCAAAACTCAAGCGTAACTTGCTTTGTCATGCCATATCTGAATGTCATGTTCGTAAATAGCATGCCTTTTCTTATATTATTTCTTGTTGTTACAAAATTATTATATTAATGTATTTACATTAGACTGTAAAGTAATATAATTTTCCTTTTATTTGACTGCTCGTATTTAGTGATTGATGTACTTATTTTCAGATTTTTGATTGCGTTTTGATGTTTAACCTGGTTGATAAGTTCTGTGAAACTTTTAATGAGAAGGATGTGGAACTAATTCTGCTGGTGCTAAAAACAGTCGGATTTTCCCTACGGAAGAATGACCCTCTAGCTCTCAAAGAATTAATATTGAAGATCCAGAAGAAAGCTTCAGCTGCAATTGAATTAAGAGAAAAGTACGAATATTTTTGCTTTTGTTGAAAATAAATGTGTGTACAGGGTGGATGCAGAATGACGCATTTGGTTAGTACGAGTGAAACCAAATGCAAATTCTAGTGAATATGGTTCAAGAATCGCTTCGTTTTCGAGAAAATGGGCATTGAAGGTCAAAAGTCAACATTTATGTCAAGATTATATGCAAATTATGATAAGCAATTTTTTTCGACAGTTAATAATTTTATACCAAAAAAATAAAAATTATATACATTAGGGTAATTCCACCCCAAATAATCTCTCTCTCTCTTTCTCTCGCTCTCACTCACTCTCACTCAGAACAAACGTAAAAAATATGCATACAATTTTAACAACAAATAATCATAACTTGGCGTCTAATTGTGGTAGAGCATTCATCTTGGACTTTTTGAAGCTAAGGAAATATAGTTTTGATAAAAAAAATATTATTGCAGAAAAATATTGAATTTTTCACTTCAAGGTCACAATTTTGACCTTATATATGAAGAAAAGTGTTTTTTTATTTTTTTTTTTTGTTTGGAATAAAGTATATTTTATAGTTAAATGCAATCTATCTTTGGTGCAAGTTTCATTTTAGGATGATTTTGGGAATAGAAATAAAAAAATATTCAATATGCACTTAAACCCTTCTTCCCCATCGAGCCACCATAGCTCAGTGGTAGAGCGTTAGCGTAGCATTTGGGAGATCCTGGTTTCGGTCCCAGCGACCGACTATCCTGACTGAGGTTTTTCCAGGCAAATGCTGGGATGGCACCTTCAAAATATGCCCTGACTGACACCTTCCCGACTCCTTTACTTTCTCCTATCCCTGCCTAAGCCTTATAAAGGCTATAAATACAATTCAAATTTGTAAACTTTTCTTGAACGAAACATGCTTAATGTCAAGTCAGACTTGTCTGAAAGTTTTTCGCTCACCGTTTAGCCAGTACAAGGGAATGGTACAATATCATGGACATATATTTCTCTGAGTAGCAAAGTTGCCACTTGTCCCGATTTCGACGTGAGCGCTTCGACTTTTGACCTGATGCATTGTTCGTCGGAACACAGAATGTTCCGATTTTCACCTTTCTCAGTTGAAGCGTAGAGTGACTTTTAATGTTTGATATGTTTAATAGTATGGACATATTATTTTTGTGGGCCATACAAATTTGATTTTTTTTTCTACTGGAAAAGTAACTCTTTGCAATCACAAATGTCACTCACGTCGGAAAACATTAAACTTTTTATTGTTACTTGCGTCTGCCTGTTTGTAAATTGTTTGTTACTTTGAAAAATTGCAATTGTTTTCAGTGTTACTTATAAGTCTATATGTATAAGAAGGACCTTTCGGGTAAGTTGGTTATTAAAAATTAAAGACTTAATTTAAAATTAATTTTACATTTTCTTAAGAGGCGTAGGTAATACGACTTAAATAATAAAACTTTCTAAAGGTTACTATTGCCAGAGCCATCTTTTTGTTGACGGGGTGCAGATATATTTTAAAAATACGAGTAATAATAATATATTATAGTTATTGATATTTTCTATAAATGGTAATTCGTATTTTGTCTGACGCTACGTAAGTTCAAACGAAATAGGGTGGACAAAGCTTTGTTGACCGAATATTTATAGAAGCGTAATCGATACAAACAGACATGCAGAAACAGCAAGAAAAAATTGACCGAAATGTGGTTTCAGAACTTACAAGCGGCCTTAAACGAAAGTCATGAGATGGCCGTGTTAGGTTTGGTCCTAACCGAAACTTTCGAACATTGAAACTTGTCTTAAACAGAGTACTACTCAACTTCCGCTCATATCATTTATTCATCTATTGTACTGCACTAGAGCCCAATAAACTTATATTTTGTCTTCCCAGAATGTCACCTATCCTAATTCCTTAAATAATTGGAAGTGACGTACTTCGATTCATTTCCGTAATATTTAGATTAATAATAAGAAAAGTACAATTTATTTGAGCTAAATCAGTGGTAGTTTTTTAACTTCAAAAGAAGTTTAGGATGGTCCTAAAAATATAACGCTTACAAATGCTAAAATTTTTCAGTGGAAGTACCCCGTACCTCCAGGTCCACTATGCATAGTGTGTCTCAGTTTTATTGAACAAAAAGGTGGCAACCTGGTGAGTAGAATAATTTGAGAAGTGTATGTGAGACAATGCATTTGAAATACATTAAGGCACAATGCTGCAACCTATTTGATATGAAAGGACACAGCAGGATAGCAAAGAACATAGAAGCGTGCATACATGGATCATTGAAAACCTGCTACATTTGACGAGTGATCAAATTATTTGTGATAATGTAGGAAACAAATTAGCTTGAATGGCGAAAAATAAGATTATATTCCATCGTAGTTGGTAAGCCGGAGGGAAAGAGACCGTTGGAAAGATCGAGACGTCTTTGGAATGACAATATTAGAAGCCATCTTTGAGAACAAGATGTTCGTGTCAAAAACGACATGACCATGCTCAGCATAGAGTCCAGTGGCGAACGTTTGTTACTGCGGCGATGAACTTGCGAGTTCCGTAAGCCATAAAAACAAATTAGTAAGAAACAAATTAAAGGGAAGTGTTGTTTCTGAGGAAAGTGACACAGAACGGGCAGCATAACAGATCGGGATCAGCTTTGCAGTTATTGAATGATAGCTTAAATAGTGTTGGAGCATCACCAATCTAGATGTAAAGAATTAAAGAGGAACATGTTACAGAATGGAACATTGCATTGGGACACTGGACATCGGGACGGTCCCGCCCGACAGAAATTAAGATGGGTGGCAACTCTGCTACCCATACAAGCATATGTCCACAGAAATTGTACCAGTCCCTTGTAGTACTGGTTTACCACACAATAGCTGCAACCTGATACGAACTATACGGCGAGTGAGATGCTTTCAGTTATGTTTGACACTAAACATGTTTAGTGGAAGAAGAGTTTAAGTGCATATTGAATATATATATATTTACTCCTGTTCCCAAAGTCATCCCAAAATGAAACTTGCACCAAAGATAGATTGCATTTAATACAACATATTTTATTCCTAATTTTTTTTAGATATTCAAGGTCAAAGTTTACATCATGTGATCTTGAAATAAAAAAGTTATATTTTTTTTTTGTAATAGTATTTCTTTTTGTCGAAACTACGTTTCTTTAGCTTCAAAACAAGCCCAACATGAATATTCTATCACACTTAGAAACCAAGTTATAATTTTTTGTTGTTTACCTTGTACTCGTATTGGTTTACGTTTTTTCTCATGTTGGCAACCCTGCTGTATTAATACTGTGCGTCACTTGGGGCTAATATTTTACATATGCACATTACAACATGTCATCTACCATCGTACGAATTTTCGTGCAAATCTGAGATGGTCGGGTTGGGAGCTGTGATAATTTGGCATGGCTCAATAGTTAAAATTTGATATTCTGAGATCACCTTGAAACTATACAACCAAACTAATGCTGAATGTCGATATCGAGTTTTATGACTTATTAAAATGTATACGTTTTGCAGTATGATTAATATTACTGTCATTATCAAGAATATAGAATAAATCGTGGCTTTGTATGGAGTCAAGTTTAACAGCAATTTAGGAAATATAATATGTTTTGGTCTTCAGGTCAATATTCTCTAAATGAAAGTGATTTTCGAACCATTGTAATTAGAACTTCTTGTTTCTTTTTAGTTTTACTACTTTATGATGTACTTCGCTTGCACCATTTTGTATCCACCCTGTATACGTAGGAAAATGTTTAAATGAATTCTATTCTGCTAAACATATATAAACTGTTATATTAGATAACGTTGTGGTGCTCAATAATAAAATCAGGTAATAATGTGGTCGTATACGAATGAGAGTATGTTACAGAACAAGTTAAAAGAAATGAATAACACATAGATCATAGAACCTAGTTCTGTAGAAGAATTAAGTTTAAAACAGAAAAAAGTTACTTTCAGAATTTAGAAACAGATGAATGAGAACATGACTGGAAAAGTGAAGAGGATTAAAAAAGACAGCGTTAAATAAAGGGAAAAATAAACTAAGTAAAAATGAGAACATTACAGTTTATTGAAGCATAGGGAGTTTTAGGATGTCAGAATGGAAATGTAAGTAATTTCATAATATTTTTTTGGTCTGAGCCAAAGTTGCCTAAAGGCCTTAAATATAAATTCAAGTTCAAAATTTTTTTTCACTTCTCTGTGATGTTCGGAAGCGTGCTGGAGTAGAGAATGTTTATGTATGCGCGAATGGTTCAGATAATTGTTTGTGAAAGAAAGCGATCATTGTTTAATGGCTAGATACGTTTTGTCACGACGGCTTAAAAGGTAGAGTGAAGTATGTAGTATGACAGGTATATGAATTTAGTACGCTTTTGCGCTGAAGCTATTAGTGAACGCATTATGTATAAATAAACACTAGGAAAGTAAATTATAACAAAGTTTTAAACGAAGTAAATAATCATGCAGAAATATGTTGTAAAAGAACTTACACGTAACTTACAGATATGAATGGATACGTTTATTTTTTCCATTCTATGTCTGTTTTATGTTTAGTACAGGGGTAATGTGGTTCATAACTAGATTACTTTTTTTGTACTTGGTGTTCTTTGATTCCTTCTACCACTTCTGTCCATATAGGTATTTCATTTTTATTTTTGTTTTAAGATTTATAACACTGAAATCGAAAAAGGATATGGCCTGAGCTTGAGATGCCTAAAGACCATAATAAATTCAAATGAAAAAGGACAAAACATTTCTAACAGAAGAAATATAATTAATATCATTGGTTCAGGAAATCAAATATCGTAAAGCATTTGAACAATTTACTACTAAGAATAACTGAACAAATATTTATAGCTCTCTACAGTTAGAAAATAAGCAAAAACTTTAAATGACAAGTCAGATCTTTAAGGTACCGTAATTCATACAAACGTTAGCCAGATAATTTAATTTGCCGTGATATTAATTTGCAACGTACAATTCTGGGTTTAGATTGATTTCAATCATCAGAAGGAATATTAAAGAATCATGATAACTGTCGTGATGTTAATAATTGAGTCAAGGACGGCTCTTCAGATAGCTACAGTTAGTCAGAAGCACTTGTTATTTTGTTATTTATTCACTAAACGAAAATGTTTATTTAGGAAATATCATCGATTGAACCCAAGGAAATTCTGACCTGGTGCAGTCAATCAAGACATGGAGGTAGTCCAGCAATGTATCATATTTAGCACATGAAAAATGATATTATGGGTAATCTAGTTAATCTTGGAAACCGGAATTTTCTTAGTATATTTACGTACGGTTGTTTTATTAGTATTTGCTCGTTAGGCCGTGATGCACTTCGGAATTGAGTACATCTTCGTGGTATAAGATTTTTAAAAACGAAATAATTATTTAATTCGAGATTATGTTATAAAGGATAAACTTTGAGTAGAAGAAGGATACTTACGTATCCTGATAGAGTTCACGTGTACTAATAAATACTTAACACAATAAAAAGTCATTTGATATTTCGTGGTAGTTCATCTTATGTGTATTACAGCACAAAGATATCGCAGGGTTACAGGTAAAACGACTGCATTCTGAAACTGTAGAATGTGAGTCCGTGATACCTTCGTTCTCTAATACTACTGAAGATGAAGAACTACTTCGAAATATCCAGAGACTTTTTATTATGTTAATTGTTTAATAGTTTTGTGTGTGAAGCTGTGTACTTCATAATCCGTTAACAATTCGAGAATAATTGAAATGTTGTGTTTGGGAAGTCGGTATGCACTTCGCAAAGGAATGATTAGTAAATGTGTAGATGTAGAAAGTGCCACTGTATTTTTCGGTATAATGTTTAAAGTGTGAGAGATACTCTTTAACTAGTCTGAGAATTTCAACAAGAAATAATCCTGCTTGGCTCCAAGTGTTTTGTTTGGATTGCTGCTCGTCTTCGCACACAATATTACACATTAAGAGTTATAGTATGCAATGCGTAGTATAATGAAGACATTATCTGCAAATGTTGGATATATTAGGCATACCACCAGTTAAACTTATCACACAAAGTAGTTTACAATGTAGAAAAGAAAAAATGCAAATACGTGTATCGTAAGGCATATCATGTTTGTTACTCAATGTGTTGCACATGACATTCAGTATTACTATTGGATTCCAAATAAACAGCATGCATTTGAATTTATTTATGGCCTTTTGGCATCTTTAGCTCAGATCGATTAAAAGCATGATGAACGGTAGGCACAAACGGACATTGATAGAATGTCTTTAACTTGGACAGCTTTGACGGTTTTCCTGTTAGGATATTTAAGCTTTATTTCTGTGGTTGATAAACTTTATGGATTTCTTTTACTTTGCTACAAGTTGACAGTCTCACAACTGTACAACATATGTTCACAAATACTTTTATAGGCACTACTTTCACACTTCTCGATAAGTATTCCTGTCCTGTTACGTACCTTCTTCCTTCTGGGTCGTTCCCACGAAATTGCCGAAAGCAGGGGTGGTTGCTTTGACAGTTTTGTTAATTTTTCATATTTTTTCCAGAGGTGACCCTACTAATGACACCCTAGATGAAGATGTAATTCTAGATCTATATCTGAGATATGTTATAGATCTCGTTAGCAGTTCGTATATCTGTTGATGGTAACTGCAAGTAGGAGATTTGCAGTGTTAGAAACCCAATTTTTACTTCCACTAACAAATAAAATCTACATTTAGCCTTTAGCGTGCACGTAATTACTATAACAAATAAAAGTATCTTATTTGACCGTTCGTCATCGTCGTAGTGTAATGACTTTTGATTTTGTTGCTCATTACACTGTGTGGATCAGGTCGAAGTTTGCCTTATGTAGATATTGAAAATCGGAATCTTGTATAATTTTGTTAAATAATTCTGAATAGAAAAAAAGGATTTTGCGAATATGTCGACTTTTGGTGGTAAAAAGAGGAACTGAGCGAGGACGAAAAAGTAGCTCTGACGTAAGCTAGTCAGAGCTGCTTTTGAAATCAAAACTGAAGGAACATATTTTGTTGAGTATTAGTGACTCTGCCTATATTGTGATTTGAAAGAAGATATACGAATTATTGTATAGTAGGAATACCGAATGTGCTAAATGGTCTTATTTCGGCTGGTGTAGTCTAATTATTGATAAATTGGGCAAATAAGTTTGATCAGAACTTCGTGTTCGATTCAAAACATGAGTGTAGTGACATACTTGGTAACTCTGTACCAAGAAAATTTATATCCTTAGAATTCGATCTGCTCTTTTCTGTAGTTGCTGTAAAAGCTAGTTCATTAGTTAATGTTGTTAATTTGTGACTGTTGTAGAAATACATAACATTTTATTAGGTTTGTGGAAAGGAGCTACAGTGAGGTACCTTCCGACCACATGGAAAGGAAAGTTAGACAGTACTTATTTAAATATTGGTACCGTCCATTTCTTAGCAGAGCGGTTAAATTATGATGCGTTACGTTTCTGTGTATTTCATTCTTCTTCACATTGGTCTCAATATAAATTCATTTAATACATTTCGGAATTTCTAGGAGTGATCTGAAAAATTATTACTGAATATTTCCGAGACTATTCGATGGAAATTAATATTTTGTAGTTGTAAATCAATTCAAGCCTTTTTAGTTATAACTTCGATTGAGATAACTATTCTGATAAGCACTTAACGAGAAACCGTACAGAATTACTGTCAGGATTATTAATGTTACATGAATCATTGAGAGTTGATCAACTTCTGATTCTGAATATTCACAATATGTTCATTCAGTTTCTTGTTAAATTTTGTACAAGACTTTATAACGTTAATGAAAAATCCAAACCTTGTTTTAATTTCATGATTTAATTTCGACTCAATACTTTCGATTATAGAGGACTGGTATCTTATTCAAAAAATCTAGAGGTGTGGGGCGTTTACAGCTTAGGGACGTCCTCTCTAGGTAATGCGTCGCTCTTCTCGGTAAAATTCGAAAATCCTTCATCTGTTTAGGCCTGATTTAGCAAAATTTTGGGGGCTCGTATTTTATTGAGGCGAGAATAGTCATTAGTAAACAAACATGCCACATGATAGTACAAATTTGATTGTCCTATTTTAACCTCATTCGCAAACTAATAGTGCATTGTGATACGCTACTACATATATAGAGAGACCGAGCCGCCGTAGCTCAGTGGTAGAGCGTTGGCGTAGAATTCGGGAGGTCGTAGGTTCGACTGACTGAGATTTTTTCAGTTCCTCCCTTCCCCCAGTCACACCAGCAAATGCTGGGATGGCACCTTCAACACCTTCCCGAATCCTTTCCCTTCCCTTATCCCGCCTTGAGCCATAGATGCCTAAAGGCCATAAATGCAATTCATACATCTATATAGAAAGGTGGCATTCTTCCGAGTAGGGCAAGGAGGAGGAGCTGTTGCAGAATGCAGCAAAATATTCTAATTATTGATTCCAGATAGGCATTGCGCTTTAAGATGTATTGCTGCCGTGCGTTTTTTAAGCGATATATTTCCCCTAATAAAAATCTTATTTTCCCTTTGTAAAAGAAAATGTCTGTACTCTGCAGGATGTCGTTACAACTATTGAAGAGGGTACTTTGTTCAGTGTGTGAAGAAAGTACCAATGATTTCTCAAACGTGTCCTTTCATGTTTGTAGTTTGTATTTCTTTCATGGTGTGCTATGTGAATAGAATTGCTCTGACGTAGAGACTGGCCTCAAATATAACACCTTCAGTTGATTGGGCTGTACGTTATATTTAAATCATAGATAGTAATTCCTTTCACACAAATACCTTAAGTGTTGATAGCAAAAATATGTACAGAAAAATTGGTGAACTCCCTAACGGGGAACAGAACACCTGTTTCCCGATTGATAGCATTACCAATTAAGCCGACAGACGACACGATCAATTTTTCACGATTTGCACAGTTTTTTTTTTCTTTTTGTAAGTAGTGAAATACCTCTTCTTTCGACGCCAGCACAGTTTGGCTGGTTCAGCTGAAGCCAGAGGAGCATATTATATGTACAGAATTTGGTCGTATCGTCGCGTGGTAGCGTAATTGAGAAAGCATCCGACCAACCATCGGGAGGCTGGAGATATGTTCCCTGTTAGGAAAGCGACCAATTTTTCTATACGTTTTCATATTTTGGGAAATTTACTACTAAGGCAATTTGTGCTATTAAACTGGACAACGTATAAACATTTACATATTTAAATGTGCAGTTTTCTTTTCAATTGATAAATTTGATTGAAATCTTGTAACTTAATAAAATTTGGATTTTTCAGTGCACGCCTGAAATTTATGTTGGACATAATGCTGGCTATAAAAAATAACAACATGCATAAAATACCGAATTACGATATATCTCATGTAGAACATTTGAAGAAGTTAATGAGAGGTTTTATTCGTAAAGGAAGCTATGTAACTGAGCTTAAGATTTCATTGGAGGATTTATTGAAAGGTATTTATGTCTCATTAATTTTGTGTCTATATTAATTCGAATATTATTATAGTCGTTGTCATATTTTAGTTATAGATAATGCGTACTTTCTGAAACTTTGTTTACTTAGTCAAGTAAGAGCCTTAGACAATGTAGAACGCATAAATCACAGAATTGTTTCTTGCTTTGGTTGATTCACATACTTTTGCCTTTCCTTTTCTTCATTACTGGTCGGTTCATGAAGGGTCCACTAATTTTCTTGCACGATTTCGTAGAGCTCTGTACAATTTGCTGTTCTTCATTGCTAGGAAATGTAAAGAGATGAAAACATTTTCCGCAATATGTTGAAAGTTATTTCGTTGATACCTTTCCTATACTTCTAACAATTTCAGCGTTTTCTGTTGTGCCTTTTAGGAAATACATTACTTCACAGAAATAAGCAGAAAGATTCA
>JAGDQP010052653.1:0-13739 GCA_022664845.1 Lepisma saccharinum | reverse complement strand
AGCAATTAAACGAAAAAGCACAAAGGAAAATAAAGGAAATATTATTCCTACGATTTTCAATTTTCTAGTAGGAAAGTTAGCACTTTTTTTTCTTTTGCCATTTGATAAGATCTAACACTAAGGGATTTTGAACGCTAATTGGGTTGTAAGGCTTTTCGTAGTGTTCATTCTGATCAGTGGTGATCTATTTTCTTTTCGAATCTATTCTAATCAAAATGCTGTTGAAAAGGGAAGTGAATCAACGGTATTTTTTCCGATCCAACTTCTTATATCTGACAAGGTTTAGAAACACAGTAAAAGTCGAAAATCAATCTCAAATAGTACTTATTTCATTCGTAACTGGTTTATTTGTCGTAAAGTCTACACTTCCCGTATCTTGTACTGAATTGTCACATTTTCTGCTTGTTGGCTTTATGGATCGGGCCACGATATTGTAGAAGAAAGCGTGCAAAAACGAAGTCCGCCAGAACCTACAAGAAAGATACCACACCTGCTCTCATCTGGTGCTGCTGAAGAAAAATCCCAGGGAAGACGCTTTCCTGCTCGTATCGATTCCAGGACCTCCTAAATGCAGCTAAACTTGTACCAAGTTACCTACAAACAGTGTTAAACTAGGATGGATACAGAATTTTATATTTATCTGACGATATTAGCAGTCACATTTTTGCTGTAGTATTGAGCGGTCGTAACTCAGTTGCTAAAGCGCCAACCTGCCCTAACACGTGTTTTTTTTAAATGGCCAAACTAGGACCAAACAAACGCCAAAAGTGGCTAAACAAACGTAATCAAACGAACTGTACAGTCAAAATTTCAGAACTGAAAGTTGGGTCAGGGAGCGTGAACCTGCAAGAAACCATTATTTTTTTAAAATATGACCAAACTAGGCCTAAACAAACGAACCCTACAGTAAATTTCAAAACTGAAAGTTGGGTCGGGAAGCGTGAACCTGGTAAATCCCATTTATTTTTCAAAATATGACCAAACTAGGCCTAAGTAAAAGCCAAAGAATGGCTAAACAAAGGAACTGGGCAGTCAATTTTTCATAATTTCAGATGGGCCGTGCCAGGTTCACAGACGTCTCATTGGCCACCAAATTTTAAAGAAAGTTTTAAATCTTGCAGAGGATTGGAACGGTCATGTGACCAACAGACGCCAGGTTATGGAGGTGGGAAAAGAACTAAAGTGCCTGAAGAAAGCACCAAATGGCCAAAGTGCGGATATTGAGTGAAGGGATAAGAGGGTGAAGATTTAGCGGCGAAGAGGAAAACAATAATAATGATCAAGAAAAATAAAATGGAGGATAAATAGAACTAATACAGTAGAAGAAAGTACCGAAGAAAAACCGATCTGCAGGCAATTAAGGCTGAGTTAACGGAGGGGATAGAGATGTACGTCTGCTTCCATCTCGCTCTAAGTGTTGCGTGTTAATCCGGATTGAGAATCTTCAGGATGCTGACACGAAAGGTTTCATCGAAGGTGCAGCCATGATGTAAAGTGTGTATATTGAGAGTTGGAGGAGTATTCATGATGCAGATGGTTAGGAATGTTTGGCTGTCTTCAACGTAGAAGGCGAAACACAGATTACAGAGTAAGAGGTGAATGAAGCTGGGAGACCTCGGAAACAAACGTCTTGCAAGTGACGGAATGTTGGAAGGAAAGATTGTCAGATGAAAAATATGACAGGTTCTGCTGGGGGTTTATTGTACTTGCCATGCTTGTGGAGAGGGAGTTGAATGGTTCCAGTTCTGGTCAGGCGCGGTGAGTATGGGTTGCGCTAGAAAGAGGAGATTTGAGGGAGAGGAATACCGGTTGGAATTAACAATTCCTGGCGTGGGCCGATTGTTTACGAATAGTGGACTGGATACCTACGGCCGGTGAGAGCTGAGGAGGGGGTATTAAATACGTTTGCCAGAGGAGTAAGAGAGCATGGAAGAGAGATTTTAGTACTGTGTAGATGGGGCCTGTTGCAATGTAGACACTACATGCTGTTCGTAGGTTAGATGCAGACACCTGTCTCCAGTCGATTGCTCTTGAGCGAGACTTTCATGTTTATGAGAGTTACGTGTTCCCTGGAGGACCCGATGAGCACGCTCGCTTTCTGTGCGCGTGGTCACAGGTTCAATTCCCGCCGGGATTCATTGAACGTAGTTGTTCGCAGCACACTTTTAACAAAAAACTGTAGGTCCCATTCTTAGAAGCTTACCGGCTCGTTTAGGAATAACAATTCAATCAACCTGGAGAAGGACCAAGAGAATTTCAAGGGGAAGGTGCAGTTCCTGCAGGAATGTTTCCAGTGACTCTTTTTCATTGGTGAAGGAATTGTCGTCAATATAAAGAAGGCAGGCGAAAGGTTTGAGGAGTGTATTAGTAAGGTATTGTATGCCAACACACACATTAATAAATAGTCTTGTGTAAATCGTTAAACATAACTTTTTATTCTACGGCCATTCCTTTCTCCTCATTACAAGATTCATCCATGAAGAAAAATGTCAATTATGGCTTTCATCAATTCAGACATGAAATATGGTGATATTGACAGTCTTTTTATTACATAAGGCTTACAACATAGAAATGTTTTATACATCTTCAAGCAGTAATATTTCTCTAAATTTAATAATTCAATTTGATAAGTTTCTTTGTACGTTTTCTGGATGAATTACGATTACAACAAATTTTTCGTGTCAGGAAAAGTTTTGCATGTCAAAATATTGTACAACATCAACGCAGATCGTTGCTTACTCAGAACGGCCAACCGTGATTCAAGTCCGCGCTCTTGTGCTGTTAGGATATGTTTTGTATAGCAATCTAGCCAATAGCTTGCAAGTATGAAAAGTAGATGTGTTCGATTTATTTTAAATGATAATGTATCAAGCAGGTATATTGCACTGGCATGGCTAAAACTAAAGAACTTTTCGTATATTTCTCCAGTTGAACTAGGCTTTAACTTCCTGCAAATATGGCTTCCATGCTGAAATCTGTTCTCCTCACACCACTGCATAAATACTCGCTCACAGAATAACGGCATCTTAAGGATACGTAAACACGTATTAGTGAAAGTTATCTGAAATCATTTGCAGTGTGGAGAATCCAGCAGTGGAACAATGTACCTCCGCCAATTCAGCGTATTAATTTCCTTTCGAAATAAACTGTAGTTCCACTTGGCCATAGCAGCAGGAAACAGTTCATTTTACTGAAGAGTTCACCAAGAAATAAATGCATTGATTTTTTACTTCTCAACTTTCTAATTTTGTGCCATGGCAGTATCCTTGTAGTATTCGATCAGGTATTTCTTTAGTTTGTGTAGGGTGGGTGCTCATTACGATTACGTCAGGGAAATAGGAAAAGAAGGGTGGGAAAGAAAGAAAGCATAAATCGGGTAGGTGGTTTCTTCCCCAGAAGACTAAGTATATAGAATTCCCTAATTGTGGATGTTTGTTCTTGTGTTAATGAGGTATATTATAGTTAAGAGGAAGCGAAGTCATTTTGCCATGTTAAATAGAAATCTAATCAAAGGTTTATTTACCATCAGTTTCAAATACCGCACATAGCGGCTATTTTATGTTAAAGGTTAAGAGAAATCCATGACAACGAAAGAACAATACAGTTAGGATAACTATTTACAATTATAATTTTAATATTTGAGCTCGAAACGTGTTTTATGAAGCAAAAGTATCAATTGTTTGTGAGAGACAGTTGTATTTGTTGTCAAGTGACCTTTGAAACAATTGGTGTAGGCACAGAACCGGCCTTCACTTCGGTGGGTCGAATGGAAACATTTGCGACAATAGTTTTACATTGACTAATAATTGTCTATAACAGATCAAACACAGCCCCCGTGGCCCAGGCGGTAACGTCGGGGACTCTGAATTAGCTCAAGACTTGGGGCCGATTATGCTCACTGAGGTTCTCCTGTTTTCCCAGGCGAATGCCAGGACAGTATCTTCTGCTTGTGTCATTGATGTCCAAACGCAATAAATGAATTAAGTAAACTATGCAACGAGCGTGACGTGATTTTATATTCCCATTATATCGTCATAGGAGAATGCGCATTATCCAGAAAGCAACAGAAAATTTTTATTGATTCTAACTTGACAAGATGCATGGGACATGGCAGGGGCTATGCAGACCTGCAATAGTGAAGCATAAGGCTCGTGAAACAAATTATGTGTACAATGATTGTGAAGTCATAGGGCACCAAAAGTCTTATTCCTGTATTGACATGTAGATGGTGTTTTCACCTTAGTTATCAAATTTACATTTTAATTACTGTAAACAAATGTAATTAATATTCATGAGATACATGTGCCAGTTGCCAAGTCTCTTTCCAAATTATATTTATGAAATCACTGCAGTCTTGACACGTAGACCGAACTTTACTTAAGTGTCATCAAATGCGACCCTAGAGTTTCTCTCAGAGAAAACGTCCTATTACAGTGTAATCCTCTTTTACATCACCGACTTATCTAATATCGGATTAGATTAGATTTGTAGAAAAATGTCTTTCCAGACCCTCACATGGTTATACTTTTTTACGTTAGTGATTTATCAAATGTTTCTTTAAATCACCTTTGTAAGAAAACAACTTTCCACAGTCCCCACATGTAAATGGCTTAACACCCGTGTGAGTTATCGAATGTCTCTTTACATCACCTTTGGAAGAAAAGGACTTTCCACAGTCCCCACATGTAAATGGCTTTTCGCCTGAGTGAGTAAACAAATGTGCATTTAGTCTACCTTTGGAAGAAAAGGATTTTCCACAGTCTCCACATCTATATGCTTTAATACCTGAGTGAATTATCAAATGACTCTTAAGACTACATTTAAGAGAAAAGGACATTCCACAGTCGTCACATGTATATTCCTTTTTACCCGAGTGAGTTATCAAGTGTATCTTTAGATTACCTTGGGTAGAACAAGACTTTCCACAGTCCCCACAAGTGTATTCTTTATTACCCGAGTGAGTTATCAAATGTCTCTTTAGATGATAGTTTTTCAAAAAGGACTTCCCACAGTCCCCACATGTGTATGGTTTATTAGCTGAGTGAGTTATCAAATGTGCTTGTAGGCTACTTTCGTAAGAAAAGAACTTTTCACAGTACTTACAAGTGAATGATCCATCCATGTGAGTTTCCAAATGTGCCCGCAGAAGTGTTTTCAAGCCAAAGGAACTCCCACAGTGATCACATGTAAACGGTCTTTTATGTGCGTATATCAGATGACTCTTTAAACTACGCCTCAAAGGAAACGACCTGCCACAGTCTTCACAAGTAAATGGACCTTCCGTTGTGTGTGTCACTAAGTGCTCTGTTAGTAAATATCTATGAATAAACGAATTACCACAGTACTCACAAACATATGGTCTCTTACTTGAATTACCTACCAAATGTCTCTTTATACTACTTTCGGAAGAAAAGAATTTTCCACAGCATTTGCATGTGAACGATCCATCCAGTTCTGTTATCAAGCTTCTTTTATCAGCAAGGGAGCTCTCAGAGTGATCACATGTAAAAACTCTTTCATGTGTATTTATCATATGACTTCTTAATTTTCTTTTTACATCAAACGACTTACCACAATGTTCACACGTAAATAGTACTCTTTCAGCTGTGTGCGTCATGAAATGCTTTCTTAAACTCCTTATGCGAATAAACGATTTACCACAATCTTTACAAGGGTACGCTCTTTTAACTGAATGAGTTATCACATGTTCCTTTAGTGCTGATTTGTGACTAAAAGACTTACCACAGTATCTACATGAAAATGGCCTATCACCCGTATGGATTCTTGTGTGTATCTGTAGAGAACTTTTCCTACGAAATGACTCACGGCAATGTTCACAAGTAAATGGCCGTTCACATGTGTGAGTCATGGAATGCATTCTTAAAGCACTTTTACTTTTGAATGAGTAACTACAAAGTTCACATCTAAACGGTCTTTGATCTGTGTGAGACATCAGGTGGTTCGTTAGAGAAAATCTGTAAGGAAAGGATTTATCGCAATCTTTACAAGCGTATGCGTTCACACCTGTGTGAATTAAAAAATGCCTGGTTAAAGAACTCTTGAAATTAAATGACTTACCACACTCCTCACATTGATATATTTTTTGTCTTTCACCTGTGTGAGTCATGGAATGCCCTTTCAAACCACCTTTAGAAGCAAATGACTTCCTACAAAATTCACATTTAAACGGTCGTTTACCTGTATGATACATCAAATGGGTCGTTAGATTAAAATTGTAAACAAATGATTTATTGCAAATTTTACAAGTGTATGGTCTTATACCTGTGTGAATTGCCAAATGTCTTTTTAAAGTACCCTTGGAACTAAATGACTTATTACACTCCTTACATCGGTATATTTCTGTATTCGTCGTAAGATCATCCTTTCTATTATAAGAAGCACGTGTAAAACCTGGTTTATCTGTGGATTTTATCGAATATTTTGTGTGTTTCGATGTTCTTTTTAAAGATGTCGTGTTGTTTCCACCTAAGCCTGTGTGACAAGAAGATTCAGAGTTTGTACCTTGATTATTGAGAGATGTATTTCTGTACTTTTTGAAATGCGATTCTTGCAGTTCTATGTCCCCACTCAAAAGTATACTTGAACACGAAGCACCATCAACACCTCTCCCAATCATCCTAAACAAAAGACAAAAGAACACAAATTAGAGAAGCATCATCATGTGATTTCGCACTTGCAATTTGGTCTGAACATTTTTTGCTTTCAAATATTTCTGTGAAGTAGCAGCTGCGTTATGACCCTGTTACGGGTTTAAAGAACCACCCTGTGTGAAATTTCAGTCGAGAGGAAAAGGAATTGTTCTTACGTAGTTTCGAGGGGGTCACGTGCACAATTAACGTGATATAAGTCACTAGACCTATCTTCAGGAGAGGATAAAATGAGAATACACTGAATACACGAGAAGATAAATGGTAGAAACATAAAAACATGATGGCGGACGTCTATATAAAACAATTGACAATATTATACACGTCCAGAAGTAGTGTTGAGAGTTGGGCTTTGGTTAAATGTAATAAAACTAAAAACTGGGAGTGAGTAAAGGAAACGAATCCAGGAAAGTGGGATCCAGTGTACGAAATGCAATGAAAACTGAGTAGCCGGCAGAGTCAATTAGAAAAGTGGGAGTCGGTATAGGACAAGCAATCGTAAGATAAAAAGGAAATAAAGAGTATGTACGCGTAGCGTTCTGCGACCACAAAGGAATTGGCTGGAAGAGATGGATGAGAAAAGTAGATATTGACGTATGAAGGGAGAAATCGGTTAATGCATGTTTAGACCGGGGTTTGTTTTGCTCTCAAGCCCTAAATGACAACTCCTTGCCACAGACGAAGTATGGATGTATTTGTAGCGGAGGTTACGGTATAGATTAAATTACACGGAAGCTCACATCGAAGTCAGTGTTCTGAAACCTCGTGTGTACAAACCAGAGCCGTAGACAGAGTGTTCCACAGACACAATAAAAATACGGTAACGTTTCGGCGAAGGCGCCTTCACGCATATGAAAGAGGAGATGAACAGAAAGGGAGCAGCACTGTTACCAACTACAGCCAGGTAACAGATTAACAAGGTTACAGAGGCTGGAAAGTAACTAAGAAGGCAGGAGAAAACACCAAATGGCCAAGGAAGTAACTAAGAGTCAGCGAGAGAATTTCTGAAGGATTAAGAAGGTGAAGACTCAGCGGGAAGGGGAAAAACAATATTGAAGAGAAATAAAATGGAGGGTAAAAAAATAAAGTCAGCAAGAAGGAAGTATCTTAGGAGAAGAACTGCGCTGCAGTTAAGGCAGGGTTCATGTTTGGCGGAGAGGAAACAAAAGTACATTGCGCTCCCATCTTTTTGTAACTGTGACAGTGAGTCAGGATTCAGAATATTCAGGATGCTGACACGGAAGGTTTCCTGAGGGATGCGGCCGTGAAATAAAGTGTGTTCAGGTTTGGGGAGATGACGAAGTTGTTATTTGGAAATAGCAAGAGCTGCTGATGCGGAAGGTTAGAGGCGTTTGGGTTTCTCGAACGTAAAAGGCAGAACAGCCATTAGAGAGTGACAGGTAAATAAAACTGGAAGCAATACAACTGCCGGAAAGAGTAGGAAGTCCGAGTAACTGCATGTTTGAAGGTTGGACCTTCATGATAAAATATAAGACAGGTTCCGCTGCGGGCTTTTGGGGCAAAAAGCTGAACGGGTCGAGTCACGGTGAGGATCCTGTTGAGATTCGCGGTAGACTATTTTTGGACATGAGAGCAAAGCTCTTTCAGACTCGGGTGAGGTAGAAAGTATCAAATGCTTTAGTTTAAGGTGGTTCGTTCAGGATTGTACGGAGTGAGATGATTGGGAGCGGTTTCACGGGAAGGCAAGTTGAGTTTTAGTAATTTCTAGCCCGGGCCAATTCTTCACGAATACGATGACTGGAATACCCACGATTGGTGAGAGCTGAGGGGACGGTACGGAAATAATTTTCAAGTTGTTCGTGAAACGAGCAAATGCAGGTGGTCTTGAAAGTAAGAGTATGTGGCAGACAGAGCCGTTTGGTATGTTATGGTTGGGATCTGTTGGTAGGTTAGATGTGGACGTCTGTCTCAAGGCAATTGTTCTTGAGCAGACATGCACATCTAGGAAAGTTATGTGTTCCCTGGAGGAGGAGTAAGTGAATTTGAAAAGAAAGGTGCATGTGAGGTCTTGCAGGAATGTTTCCAGTGAGTCATGTGAGTGAGTCCAGATTAAGAAAATGTCATCAATATAGCGAAGCCAGATGAAAGATTTGAGATGTGTGATGTTGAGGTTTTGTATAGTACCCCAACACAAAAAATGATTTGGTTACGCTAAACATACTATTCAAGCAGTAAATTTGCTTGAACGGGAATGTCTTCGTCTCCATTTTGTTCACCATTAGAAAAATTCTAATTCTCTTAATGCCCTCAAGCAGGTGCGTACCTCAAGTTGTTTTAGGGAGATGCGAGGTCTGTCTCCATGTGAAATTTAAGTAAAATCCATATAATTTTTCAAAAAATTATACTAAATTCACCAAACATTCTTAATTTTGGTGGAAATCTCGACCCTACGACGAGAATTAGTTTGAATTAGAGCACAATTCTTGAAAAATCAGACACAAAATTTTAGACGATAGCTGGCGAAAAACTGAAATAATGAAGGGCGGGGGAAAATGACGCTGAAAGCCAACGATGTAAATAAAGGAATACCAGTGGCCTTGAGGAACTCGACCACGACGACTGATTTTTAAATAGCGAGTTCTTCGTCCGTTGCGAACATAAGAAGGTTTCTCTCACTTTTTGTCTTAAGCGATTGACTACTGGATGCTAAGTTAAATTTACCTGCCAGCAGACATGAGAAAATGGAAAAGTCGTGTGTTTTTATTCTTACTTCCCTCAAACGAAGAAAATGTAAATTCCAATTGATGGTATGAGAAAGAGATTATTTAAATGTTTTGTATGAAGCAGAAATGTGGACTCTACGAAAGAATGAGGAGAAAATTGAAGTCTTTCAAATGTGGATATGGAGAAGAACGGAAGTAGTCAGCTGAATACAGAAGAAATGAAAAAAATGTTGATGATGGGAATCCTAGATAAAATATAGAAGCGACATTGGCTGCGCAGAGATTGTATACTGAGGAATGCAACTAAAAACATAGTTGAGGGAAAAAGAGGAAGAGGACGAATCAAAATCCTTGACAATGTTAAGGAAGATAAATCGTACATTGCGATAAAAGGCAAAGAGTAAGATTGGGATGAATGGAGAGGGTTCAACTTGGCTTGATTGAGATGCCGCTATCGGCAGAACACAAATGATGATGATGACCTATATTACTTAAACTAATCCTCTCTTACCTTGTACCCGGTAGGTGATGGCTAGAATCATCGTCCCTTCTGGTCATCGTATCTGCTGTTGTCTCAGTGGATCTTGCATATTCGTTCGTTCCCAAACTAGTCATAGGGAGATAGAGGCGTTTCAATACAACAACAGGTTTCAACTCCTGGATTTTCATTTCACATACAAGAGAGTTTATTCCAGTGATGTTTCTCTCTTCTTTTGTTCCAGGTATGGGATTCTTAGTATCGATGGAAGCAGAGATGTCATGGCTAGTAAAGCTAGTCTCTATTTTGGTTAACTTCTTAGTTTTCAAGGTCGGTTCCGATTTGATCTCGTTCATTGGAGCTGAATTAAATTTTTCTTCAGCCTTGCAATTATTTAAGGGAACTAGAGCGTTCTTATCTTCTGATTTCATAGCAGACTTTCCACCGGGATTTATAATTGCAGCTGTGTCATTCTCTCGTAGCAAAAGATCAACAGTTTCTTGGGTGGAATCAGAAGTGGAATTCCCAAAATCAACTCTCTCGTTTGACATGTTTACAAGATAGCTTTCAGCTGCCGTATTTAGTCTTCGGTTTGTTTTAGTTTAGATCTGCTCCTGCGTCTGTTCTTGTCAACTGCCACAACCGGCTTCCTTCTCTGGCCTCCGTCTTCAGTCTTTCCTCTGTTAGAGACACACGAATTCCAGCCTGGAAACAAATCAGAAATGAATTGATTGTTAGAATAGCCACAGAAAGCATTGGAGTTAATTCATCTTAAATAGTCAATAGCACTGGCCACTAAGCAGAGCACCGATCAGCTTTTCAAGTGCTAAATGTTGAGGTGTCCCTTGGATAGAATTTGCTGGAATGGTTGTGTGTGTGTGTAGCGCTACAAAACATTGAGGCGTCTGGGGGAAAACGTGATAACCCTCAAAATTGGTAAAGATGCTATATTCAAACCATCATGAAACTGAACAACGGTTGAATCTTCTTTGAGCTGGTAGATTCTGAAACTCCTCGACAGAGAGCTATCCATAATAAGTAAATGCAGACGGGTTCCTTTTTTGAACACACTTTTGATGGTTATCAAGATTCTCCCGCCCCTCTCAATTACGATTAGGGTAAAGCAATGACCTCTAAAATCAAATATCAAACGGCCATGGAAGACCGTTGATTTAGCATTGGTGGCGTCCTGGGTTCAATCCCAGCGCTAGACCGTCGTGACTAGAGGTTTTCCTTAGTCATGCCAGACAAATGTCGGGATGTTATCTTCAACTTAGACCCTAGTCGACATCTTCCGGAATCCTTTCCACTCTTCTATTCTAGCCTGAGACTTAGATGCCTAAAGGCCATTCAATTTCAATTTCTACAGCCAAATCGCAACATTACTTCTGCATGTTTAAAACGTATGGTTTAACGTTGCACAAGATAGAAATGCTGTTCCTACAAATTTATACACAGTTCTAAGTTCATAACCATTAAGAGCTCTATCCGTGCTTACTAGCTAATGTACCCGCCCGTTGGTGCGGGTTGAGTAAACTATTGATAGCAACTACTATTTATTTCAATCTTCTATTAGGTTCTAGAGAGTTCTGTTCCACTAAACTTGGACTTAAATGGCGTCGGAATTATCACCAATCAGCTTAGGGATCCCGAAAACCATGGATTATTATTTTTCACTTATATCGCTCCGCATGCCAATGAGGCCTGAACTTCCGCTAAACGACATTGGGAGTGTCGCTATTCATCTCAGTGGCCCCGAAAACTATGGACTCGACACTTATCTCGATCATTTCCCTATATTTTTACATGCCATTCCTAGGGTGCGGGGGGTCTCTTACCCCACAGTTCTAGATTAAGTGATATGTGTATCAAGTTTGGTTGAAATTGTCCCAGGCATTCCAGAGTTATCCATCTATGGTAGAAAGGTACAAAGAAAGGGACTTACATTAGAGAAGAGCAAGTCAGGCGTACACAATCTTCACAAACACAACAGAAAAGCGGGAACGTTTCGCAAAAGAGTTTTCAAATGGTTGAAGATAAAATGGACAGAGCGGACTGGTAAAGGACTACTGCTAAGGAGACGCCATATTGCCAACTGATGCTGTCTAACACTGTGGCCAGGTTATAGAGGCGGAAAAAGGACTAGATGGGTCGGTGAAAACCCTAACAGGAGAAGGAATTGCCGAGGTTACTACGAGCAGCAAAGATGCTTGGTAAATGTATAAGAAAGTAAAGAATCAGAGGGGAGGGAATTCTCCATTTGGTGTTTTCTCCGACCCATTTAGTTATTTTCCTGACTCCATAACCTGGCCACACTGTTACCCAGCATCATTTGGCAACATAGTGTCTCCGTGGCCCTAGTCCCTTACCAGTCCGCTCTGCCATTTTCTCTCCTACCATGTGAAAACTCTCTTGCGAAACGTCGCTGCTTTTGTATTTGTTGTTCATTGTTGAGGGAGCTTCATTATTAGGTTATGGTGTTCACAACAATCAAGCGTCTTAAACAATAAAGAACAGAAAGATACGGAACGCACAGCTTTTTAAATGGTTACGAAATTTCTTCTGTGGAAGTCTGAACTCCCTACTCTTGAATTTGTACAAGCAGCATTGAAATTTCTTTCAACTGGAAAAGCACATTAAAGATATCCACAGAGAGTGATGCCACCTACTTTTAGAGGTCGCTGCTTCACACTAACCTTAAATGTTCAGAACCGTACGCTGAAAACAACTGACAGGCGATTTTAATAATGCAAAATCATGGGGGATAGATGATATGGTAAGTCTGAAAACATGCTCGAGGGACAAAAGCGAACTTCTTATTCTAATTCCCATAAAGGGTGGCCGAGCGGTCTGCGGTAGTAGACCATCGGCTCGAAGGTCCCGGGTTCGATTCCCAGCAGGGACATGGGGTGGATTTTAACAGCTAAAGGCGAATCGTGACGGGCCGAAGTCCACAGTTACTAGACTGGCCCATATAAAAATAAAGTTTTACCACAAAGGTATTACGCCACTACTAAATAAATTAAAATGAAGTCAGATAAAACCAGCAGATACTCTTATCTTTGGTAGAAGATGCTCTTATCTCATTTGTTCCTGATTTCGTCCCGTACATCAAAATTTGTGTTTGTAGTGTGATCCTAAACAAAAGCTGTAAATAGACCTATATATGAGTGCAAGGTACGTATCGTTACATAACAACCATTTCCGCCATAAACATAGCTTAATCAAATCGTGCAACCAGGGTTTACCAAGGTGGGCCCTGGCCAATAAAACCCAGTGTTTTTTTTTCATTAATTTTTATTTTAAATGGTTACTTAAATGAGGGAACTTCACAGAAGTGCGTAGTAATGAAAACAATTGAAATATGGATTGTTAGAATGCAGTCACGACTGTCATTAAAATCTGCCTAAAATCAACTCTTTGTGATACTGAAACACGAGGAAGTACTCCGAGTTTAGTCAGGGCCTTTGTTGAGGTCCACTTTCTTCATTCCAGCGTTCCCCTGGAGTAACAGAAAAGCCTGGAAAACCTCAGTCAGAATAGTTGGCCGTGGGGTTTGAGCCCAAGTATATACCCATTGCCGAAGTCCGCGACGTTACCGCCTGAAACACAAGGACTGGGAACTCCGTCTGTTGTGGTTGGTGTTACAGATGGCCAAGTGGCACTGGGAAGGTTGAGCAGCAATTCAGACCCTGCTCGGGCCGACAGCGTTTACCTCTGGTGCGTGGTGTCGTTGGTTCGATCCCGACTTGTGCCATGTAGATATTGTGGTGAACAAATACCGTATGTATCGGAGTTCTGTTACCTCTCTCTTTCCACCAATTCTCCCCTCATCATCCATTCGACCGAGCCAAAGTTTCGTTTAGAAAGGCTTTTAAAGATTTTCTTTTTAAATCAGACCCTGCTCAG
>JAGDQP010052652.1:0-13740 GCA_022664845.1 Lepisma saccharinum | reverse complement strand
AACCCGATCGGACTTATACAACGCGAGATACAGATCACTGAAGCCATGGATTGGCAAAATAATGGATTACTTTTTACTACACCAGATATGAACAGACTGTACTAAATGTACAACAAAAATATTCACATTAAAATACCAACACACATACGAACAAATGATTATGTAAGTTAGACAAATCGTTTTCCTCCTTAGAAAAGTAATTTTTAACAATTATTAACATGGCGTTCGAAGTAATGCCAAAGTATATGATTAGGGAATGCAGTACAGAAGGGATTCCGTAGTTATTCAATTTCATATTTGAATAACTGACAATGCGAAGTAGATATGAACGGAAGCTCCCATCTACGCTGCATTTTTCAATCACAATAGTTGCTCAAATATATTTATTGGACACAACTTTCATTGTGATTTCCTACGACGATTCTCAAGAGAAATTACCTCATTCGTAACCATATGACATCACACGTAGGTGCCTCTAACTTCAAAAGTACGCGTGTTTCGATTCTTGTTTTCATCTGAGGAATTCAACTTCAATTTGAGACCACGTTTTAACACCCTGTACATGCTATGTCTCATTAAACAAAAATCCTAATTTTCGCTTGTTAATTTTAAGAACACTTAAAAAATATATTTCTTTTTTAAGAACCATCAAAATTCTTTAAAAACAAAATAAAGGCACTAAGTTTTTATATTTGGTACTATTTGTATTACAATTGTGTTTTCACACACTTTCAAGATTTTTAGTAGACCACTTACTACGGGCTTCAGGTGAGTTCTCATCTAGAGAATGTCTCCGAACCTTATCAAGCATCATGTCCTTGTACACCTCTAGGGTTTCTCTACCCTTATGAAATTCTAGAGTAAATAGCTTCTTCACAACATCACTTGCGCTAAAAGAAACGTTCAAGAGTTACAGTATGAACATTAGGTGTACAGAAACAAATATAAAGAAGTACATCAGAAAAAAAAAACTTTTCCTTGAATACAAACATAACAGTGAATAACACAGACCTGAACCACGTTAAGTTCTTTACTCAAGGGTTTATTTAGAAATGTCTACTTATAATTCTCTGTGACTGATTATTTTCTACCAGATTTTTTAGAATTTAAAAATTAACCTTTCTCTTCGGAAGTAACACCTAAACACTTCCACAGCTGCCAGAGAAGTAATTTTTTCCTTATAAAAGAAACTCAGACAGCGATTTCGAGAAATGAACAAAACGCTGTAAACTGTAGACTTAGCTGTCTATCTTTTAACGACTAATAAACAAAACTACCTACGAAGTAACAAGGTCATTTAGCCTTTCAAAAAATATTAAAATTGAAACATCACGATTGTAGGATTTACATCATCTTAGGTTACAGCCCATCATTGTCCTTAAGTCTTACTCTGTACGTAGATAGGATAAGGTAGCGTTCCTGACAATATTTCAAGGTACCATCTTGATATTTGCCTCAAGTGGCATAAGCACAAGGAAAAACATTATCAGAATGGCACACACGAGCAGAATTCGAGCTTGCCTCGCTAATATAATCCGTAAACCAGTATCTTCGCCAGTATATCGAGGAGAACGGTTGTGGTTATTATCAGTCGAAACCACTACATTGGGGGAGGGGAGTTAAAAGAAAAAAAAGTTTTCTACCGTTTCGTCCATTTCAAATAGCTTTAGCACAAAAGCTGAATGTATAATTGATACGTTGTGAATAAAGTATTTTGTAGTAAAGGCTTCTAGCGAAATTCTGTAATTGACCTTGCGTGGAAACGAGACAGAGTTCTGTCGGAGGGCCACTCTACTGACGAGTGGCTTCACACGGTGGTCTCTGCATTTACACATTGGGTTGGACTAAAACCTGTGCATAGTTCAGGACGGACGGTTAAAAATCCGCAATTAGTCAGCCCTCATTCTGATGCCAAGTAAATAGTCACCGAACGGCTTTAGTGCGTTGGCTTCGACTTCGGGAAGTCCCGGATTCGATACTACCTGCAGATCAGTCCCGGATTTTCCTCAGTCATACCAGGCAAATGCCGATGATTGTACCTTCAATTTCGGCCCTGACCGATTCCTTCTATTCTATACCCGCCTGAGCCATAAATTCAAGTAAATAGTCGGTCCCGTACTGTCGATTGGGTTCATATGGGTGGTCCGTGGATTCACATCCTACCTCAGATTCAAAATCGCGTGGGTTTGGATTGTGCTCGGCAATCTTTCGGATAACGGATGACACATTATCCGGATTTCACATTGAAAATAATCAAAATTTACAAAACTTGCTTTTCTGCTACAAATCTCACTATTACACCGTTTTCTCAACTGTTATTTAAAAACATCGACTGCTACAATCCTAGCGTAAGGATACTATTATTTCAACAAAATTAGAAAACTAATCTTATCACTTGCATTCTAAGATTTGTGTTGTTGATGATAAATACGAGTTTTTATTACTAATTGCTTAGGACTTCAAGGGAAAAAAGGTTAAATGTTAGATAGGTTGAATTTTAATTTACTTAAGACCTTTAGGCACCTATGGTTCACGCAATGATAGTGATGGGGAAAGAATTCAGGAAGAAGTGAGCCAGGACCTAAGTTGAAGGTACCATCCCGGCATTTGCCTGGTGGGATTGAGAAAAAACCTCAGTCAGAATAGCTAGGTTGAAACAATAGTCCTTTTAAGAAATCCCTGGAAATACCGTGTTTCAATATACTTTGATTAGGTAGATGTTGCAACGCGTGGTTTGTGGCTAAAGGTAAACGTGGTAATTACGAGGAATTGGTTGTAGCTTCCAAAGTAATTTTCCCTGCGCTAGAAACATCTTTCAGGAGAAAATGTTACAAGAATGCTTTCAGCCAAAGCTTGGATGGTGCTTCATGTAACAGGTTATTTTCAACAAAACCCATAACTGTATTTACATATATTCATAGTTATCTTCCAAGGTTTCAAGTGGCACTACGTAAGACTTCACTTTAAATCTCAAAATTACCATTTAGTTTCCCCATCATATTATGAAGCTAGAAACATCGTATATTCTATGAAAATTTTGAGTGAACCGTACAAACTTTAACTTAATATTTTCACCTTACAAATAGGAAAGTCTGCAATAAACGCAGCTTGAAGATGCAAGAATAAACTCCCTACGAAAATCTGTTATTAGATTTCTGCTGTTAGTTTGATTTGCTACAAATATCTTAAACGAGCTTATGACTTTCGGCGAGACCAATAATTTTAGTTAAACCAAGTGGTGAAGTACTGCCACAGACCTCTTTATTATGAGGCCTACGCTACTGCGTTCAATGTATATGAACTCGGGATCACACACACAAAACGGAAGCGCTTTAATTATTCGGATAAACGAGAAACTTTCTGACAATTACGTTTCAAAAGTATGATCGAGCACCCTATTTCATGCTTTAAAGGGATCATCTTTAATCCTACTAAAAAATGTCCGGACTGTACTGACAAGACTCAAGGATCACTTTCGTCCCATTATTTATGCTCGTTGAGGAACGCCAAGTAAGTTAAAATGGAATTCGGGTCTGTTGGAAAATAATCCATGCGATTCGGAGCAATATCAACCTAATAATAAGATTTTGATGCAGACACACACACAGAAACAAAAAAGGAGGTGGGTAACAAAATAATGTACAAGAAATATTATTTTCGCAAAGCAAGCTAACTTTGTAAACAAGACGTTAATATGCGTAGGTCCAAACCCACGGCGTTTGAAAGACTATTGATAGTCCCCTGCCTCAAACTCGGCAAACGTTGGGATGGTACCTTCATTATGACCAGGGTCACTTTCTTTTCCTAGAAACTATTAAAATCAATTAACAAAGATCCTAAAAAGCATATGAACATAATATTTCAAGAATTACGTAAGACATCTGGTATCTGCCCTTAGACTAAAAACAATAGCAACCCACCTGAAGCCTAACAGCCAAGCTGGTAAGAACTTTTCTCTTGAAATCTTTCTTACTGTGTGAGTTTTGCTATCGTACCATCTAATAATGTGGATCATTTCTTGCTTCTATTTTGCAGTCACTTTACCCTTTTTTTCAGTTCTGGTACCACCTTGTATCGTTACCCTCAAACAAATAACGGGCATAAGGAAAAGAAACTAATGCAGTTTTGCACGTGGAACAAATAAAATGAGTACCGTAGTAGTTTTCATAAAGTGGCTCACTGCAAGAGCCAGAGTGGATACACGCTTTCACTCACTCCAATGAATGACTAAAACCATAAAGTAAATAAATTAAATTAATGCCCGAGAGGCTAAATTATAATTTAGTAAACTAAGAAGTAAGAAGAACAAAAACAAATTTAATTGGTTAAAATTACAAACAAATATTAAAGGCCATTCGTAAAGCTGCTTCTGTAATCAAATCAATCGATGAAGAAGATGCTTACCTTTGGAGCTCTTGGGAACTTCGAAATCTTGTTGGACACTGCGAAGAATCAATTGGAGGCATAGGTTCCAAGTCTCCACTCTTTTCTGGTAAAATACATGGGATCTTCGGAGGTCTTACCCACTTAATCGGAAAATTGGATTTGAAAGCGTAATGGCGTCTGGGAGACACTTTGTTACCTATGATAGAATAATAATAGTTTAAAACATGAATTAGTAAAGAAAATTAATAAAACAAAGCTACTTACTACTTCACAAACGAAAATCATTAACATGCAATGCTTCTTTCGTTAAAAACGGCAGCAGTTTGTGCACGATCCTAAGTGGAAGCAAAAAAAAATCCTTTCACAATAATTAAGAGGAGGAAGAACACACATAAATAAGTGCAGTAATGTACGTATTAGCACATAAAAGCACATGTGTAACATCAGCTACTTCGTAACTCCTGTTTGTGTTTTTTTTCTTTTACAAGGTCAACAAAATCTTCAATTTAATTTATTATGTGAACTTAAGTGCAGTTAATATTTGCTACTGGAGGAGGAGGTTTAAGGACATAAATCTACATACAAAAGAGATGGACAATCCCACGTGATTGAGCAGAGGATGAAGGCTACATACCAACAAACAAAATGTTTTCTCTTTTCTACGGCTGTCTGTGGATAGCTGTAAACCAGTTAAAACTGTATTATTCTGTTTGCTATCTGACCATCACTAAAAAATTGTGGAGTAAATGTTTAAGAAACTGGAATTCAGGAATATATTTTTGAATTAACGAAATCGTGACTTCGAATTAGCCAAATGAAAGGTTAAAAAATTCGAATTACATATGAATTTTTAACATTAGCTTTAATAAGAATATCAAGGGAAATAAACTTTTGATCGAATTATGGATTCATATTACACTGTACAAATCACCTGCAATTTATATTGCAATTTTCTATTTTATACGGGAACTACATTAAAGAAATGAATAACGGCCCGGTCCTCATTTTTGTGAACACTTGAACATGAATATGAGTGACAATAATACTTTCACGGAACAGGCTTTCGCCATGTACGAAAACCTACATTATTCACGAATTTCCACTGATATACGGAATACTGATTCTGTTATGTGGCGTTGAATGTACTTCAAATGCTGTATTTCATCACTGAGGAAGCGCAGAATGTGATGCAAAATCAAAGGGTGATATGAGTGCAAGGACACATATACGCTCTTGTACATTATGACCTTGTACGCACATTACTCCTTGATGTTACATCACATTCTGCATGCTACGTATCTCGGAGAAGGAAAAAAGCAACGTTTGCATTACATTCAACGACGTATTTAACAGAAGTCCTCTAGGTATACAGAGAATTACCCCTAAAGTCTACCGTAATAACGAGGTCGGAAAAATAAATGGGTCTGCTCCATTATAATCGTTTCAAGGCATTAACCTTTCCTAACATAATTAAAATGCATTGACAAAGCTTATACACAACATTTAATTTCAAAAAACAAAAAGTAAGCGAAACAGTTTCAATTCTATCAACACTAGGCTGAACAAATTTCATTTTTAAAAATCCGGGAAATCTTGTTTCAAATTTACAGCTAGCCTACGTCTCATTAATTACGTTATGCACCCTTATCTTAACTTAAACGTTTCAAACTTTAACTGCTGTTGTCACTCGAATCTGGAAACAGCAGAAAACTATGTGCACACAGTTTGAATGGGCAATAAGCAGAAACTGGATAAAAGAGCTTAAGTATATGAAAGCTTAAGAATTCACTTTTATAATGGAATGTAGTTGAAAAAACACAAAATTGACGAGGTTTAGTATCGCACAAAAGCGGAAAATCTGCAGAAAAATGACGTGTACGTAATTAAGGGAATGCATTGCGCGCAAAATGTGTCAACAGTAGTAACTTACATTACTGCAATTCACTGTTCGAAAATCCGGGACAATTCAAGGTCTGAAAAATCTTTTTCCAGGACACTGAAGTGATAGGCCGAAAACTGGGACAACCCTGGGCCGTTTGGTCACCCTAATCAACACCTTCTATATATAAAAACAACTTGTCTGTATAAGCTTTGTCAGTGTACTCCAATTAAGTTATGAATACAAGGCCTGAACATAGTTATTGGATTCAGACTCGACATTATGCGTTAGCTGACGTTTGGGTAGTTTGGGCATTACTATAGTAGTGACGGACCAATTTTAAAATCACTAAAACCAAACCAAAATCACTTAAAACACACACATTACGTGTTCATGGGAGGCGAGCGGTTTACGCAATCGTTTTCTTGCACTTTTCGTAGATTATCTTAAATTAGTGACCATACGAACGTGGAGGTTAGGTAAGGTTAGGTGCGGTCATGTATCTTTACAACATATATTCTGACATATTCACACTTACCTTCAGCACACAGGCGTGTTAACTCTCCCAATTACCATTAGAAAGTCGTGTACAATTGTTTCGGGGCCTTTCACTTTCCTTACATAAATACTCTGCTAAATAACCTTAAAAATTCACTTTCCCTCGTCATTTCTATACGATTCAATAAAACTAACGCAATAAATGTCATAACCATAACAAAGACGCGCCATTTCAACACTGCCTTACCACCTTCTACATGACAACAACTGTAACTCTACGCAAAATAGTTCCTTCCGCCACAACATGCAGTGGGTCTTAAAAACACACTACAACAATATTATTATTCACTTATAATGTTACCCACATTACTATTTTCCTCCCTATTGACTCACCTAGAAACACCCGGAAAACGTGTTTTCCTTATGTATTTTGACCTTCTGAGTCGATTTATGCCACTCTCAACCGGCGCTAGGGCACCGTTCCCGAGATATGACACACACGTCACAAATATTACTTTCCTTGAAGCAGCTAGAAAAACTCGGAAATCAGCGTTTCCTTCTGTATTTTGACCTTCAGAGTTGATTTATAGCACTACCAGCTGCCGCAAATGAACAGTTCTCGAGATGTGTCACAATCGTCGCAGATAGTACTCTCCCAGACTCACCTGGAAAGACCCGGAAATCGTTGAATTATGTATTTTGACCTTCTGAGTCGATTTATGTCACTCACAACCGGCGCAAGTGTACCGTTCCCGAGATATGACGCAAACGTCGCATCGTCTTCGTCAGTGCGTTTTCTACACTAGTACCTGTTATATATAGTCTGCTCTTACTGTAGAGTAAGTAAGCACTCTCTGGTAGTACATACACTAAACAATGTGTTTACTTAGCAAAGCACTCATGTACTTTATACACATACAGGGTTACCGTAGCAGAAATGGACCAGGCGACAGTGGTTGTCCAATAAGGGAAACAAAGAATAATAGAGTTTATTTTGAATACAGTAGTTTTATACCTCGGTAAGTTAAATAGTGTAGTCCCTAAATTCTGTGCAATCAGCAAATGCACTGCCCCAATCACGTAAAGTGTGTAAAGTGGATCTAGAAGAGACCAGAGAGCACAGTAAGAAGACTGAGGTACAACTAACACAAGAGATAAATGCATGTCTAGTAGAAGGTACAGGATTAATCATTTTATTCCTTATATGTCCAAAGAACAATCCACGCTAAATCTACACTGAAACAATCGTAGTTTACAGTTGGCTACTACAACTGATAAACTGCTGGTGCAACTACATCTTCAGCAATGTATTTTACTATTGTCTTGTCAAATGCGAGCTGCTTTCAATTTAACCTATTCTGCACTGGCTCAGGCTTTGTTTTGTAGAATAATTAAACTATTTTCCTCTTATAAACATGAGTACATGTTTACACCTGAAATTTTGGTCAACCATTTGTTACGATCGCCCTAATGTAAGCCATTTAAGTATATGTTAGAACACAAGAGAAACTCTGGCCCGTTTAATTATCCTTGTGTATAAATTACAAGGCATTTTTACCATAATGATCTAAATTTCAATTTACAGTACATAGGCCACAAATAGACTCAGAAGGTCAAAATACATCAGGAAAACACGTTTTCTGGGTGTTTCTAGGTGAGTCCGCAAATCTTCAACCTCACCCACAATTATCTCAATTCATCCTGTAAATTTCTAAAAATTAGTCCGTCACTACTATAGTTAACCCGTAGTTTGCATCAAGTATGAAAAAAATAAAAGTACAAGGACCATAAAGTGATTACAATGGAGCACCTCCACATAACAGGGAGTCTAACTAAACATGCCTTGTACTATCTCAATATTATTTAGGTATTGCTACTTATACAACTTAAAGCGGAACTTACATTGTTGATAAGTGATGAATAACTTGAAACGATGCGACAGGATGCAAGGAGCACTGTAAATGTGACTTTTCCTGCTGTTAATATAATACACTGTAGATACTCGATTCAATAGTTTGCGATGAACGAAAGGTAAACTCATTTTGTTTCAATGTTCTTTCTTCACCTTAAAAACATTAGTGTTATGGGAAACCCAAGTGACAATTATTTTAGCAAGGTCTCTGTCACGACCAGAATATATTCCCTAACTATAACATTTAAATCCTTCAGTTCGCTATAAACATAAAACACAATTTACAGTATATCCACATTCTTTTTTTCTATCCAGCCACCCGCATTTCGTTCTGCTATTGTTGAGTAACTGGTGCCAGTTCACTATTGATTTGAAACTACTTTGAGTTCCGATTGCGCCAAAATTCGATAAATTTATCCGAAAAAAGAAAGAGCTGTACTTAACAATACTGGAATGCTTGATAAGAATCTAAAGCTTGAAATAATTTTGGTTTTAAAATTTAACTTACGTTGAAAAGTTGTCATACAGTACGTGTAGGGTTACCAACTAGAAATTGTCAAATGTAGGACAAAACTCCGAAAAAAGCAGAACTTTTCGAAAAATGCCGGACACAATTAATTTGCAGCAATGAACATTTTTATTCGCAGAATTTATTTACGTTCGTTACGTTTCTTTTTATATACTGGAGAAAGTTTTGGAGAGACTACAGACTGATTACTTGCTGATGTGCTAATTCTTAACAATTTCTTCTATTGTGCGTAATTTCGCGAACGGAGATAAAAATAGTCGAGTGCGATATAGACCAACTCGACTAACCACCCTAAATAGTTAATAAATAGCAACAAATTACCGCTAGTGACCATAAAGTTTATCGTAAATAACTCAAACAATGCAAATTTAGGTAAGCTTTAAGTTCGTTTTGCACTTCATTCCGAACATTTACCAGTCACCTTGGGTTATCAACTTGCTCTTCAGCTTCAAACGATGGGCACGCCGCCAATGGCAAACCACCCACGATCCAAACTTCAATCGTCAAACCACAAGTGTTCCAAACAGACTCAACATAATACATAACAAGGAATGGAACTGTCGTCTCCAACCAGTGGACGCACTCAATACAGAATTTTGGTTTATCTGCAGAACGATGCTGCGCAAGACTGATCGTGCACCCCCAAAACCACTCCAGGGCTCGGATGATATAACACTCATCCCTGCTTAGCAAGCCGAAATTTTCGCTACGCACCTAGAAAATTAAGTTTACACCGAACTTACAGCAAAATGACGACACTACCAACCAAGTATACAACGTTTGGTCCTCACTTCACCCGCTTCTCCAACTCGTCCCACCACTCCCTGTACAGTAGAACGCATCATTCGCTCAGTTCTACACCGCAAGGCTTGGAAAAATTGCGAGTGACGTACTCAAAGAAGCTCCTCGCTCTTCCTATCAGCGCTATTCAATACCATTTTCCTCACCTACCAGTTTCCCACATCTTGGAAAACAACCATTGTCATCATAATTCCAAAACCTGCTAAAAACAATAAAAAATACTGAAAGCTATCGTCCCATCAGCCTTCTTCCTCACCTAAGTAAAGGTTCCAGAAACAATATTTTCATCCAATGCGTCGTTTCTGATTTATTGAGAATTAATTATTGTCTTCCCATTGTGAGTAGTTGACTTTGGGCTCCAAGTTGGAAACGCTGTATCTCCAAAACAAAGCGAAATTTCAACCACGTTCATAGGAAAATTTTTACTTTTTTTTATTTCGGGAATTACCTCCCGAAGTTTTACCCCGAGATCTTGTTACATATATGGGTATCCAAGACGACCCAATAGGGTTACTAAATCCGTGAGATCAATAGATCAGTTTGCAGACATACATTCTGCTCTTTTTTTAACGTTTATATAAATAAAAAAGATATTATCTTGAAACTTTCAGGGTTTGTAGGTCATAGTTTAATTGACGAATACTAACAGTTATTTCACTATGCGTTACCTTTGCACAGACACACATGCCGTTACAAATGCTCCTCTGTAAAAAAAAAAAAAAAAATCTATGAGACTACAAGTAGAAAACTAATTTTTTTATAAACAATTTCAAACAGATAAAACATAACATTCAAGTATCCTACATACATAAGGTTTCTCAGCTTTGATGTCTTGTATCTTCCTTTGTTACTATCGGGGATTTATTATTGATCGTAATATGAACGAAACACTATAACTTTGTGAACTTTCCTTAGTATTTTGAAACTTTTGGGATCTTCAATGGAACTTCGTAGAATCTTCTGGGATTTCCAAAGCTTCTTCAGGTCTTCCGGAAAAAATTCCAGGGACTTTTCTGGTGGTCTCCACGGGGAACTTTAAGGATTTTCCTTCGATTCACAAACATTGTATTGTTCTGGTCAAAATATCCCCCGTTGGACTAGAATGTACAGTTTCAGAGAGCATACTCTGACATGCTCATACATTGTAGTCGTTTTCTTCTTAGGTTTAGAGTTTTTCATCTTCTGATAGTTACTATCTCATTCTTTCCATTATCTATGATCAGCTTTGGATTGCTGCTGAAAACTGAGCTTATAGTGACATACTCATTTGCCCGTCAGGGAACTTCCTTCCTTCAGGTTTCAACGATTAGTTCGAAACATGTCTGGATTCCTCTGAGCATGATGACATCTTGCTAATATTTGAATGTTTAGCAATACATAATTCTACAAAGTACATTTCCAGGTTCTTCATATTCTCATCTTTGATGGTAGAAATCGTAATAACTTCTTTGTCTATTACGTCCTTGTAGTCATCATATGGATTCTCTATATCCCCATCTGGGGCAGTAGATTTAGAACTAACATATAATTATACAACTTCTCTATATGATGTCTGATTCGGTATTCTTGGAAATGTCTACTTTAGTTTCACAGCATTGTTTTGTAGCATTCTCGCTTTGAACAATTATCTGTTCATCATCAATATTTGATATAGTATCTCACCCTTGATTTGCGATAAACACATCACGGTCCGAGTCATCAATCATTTGGTCTAATTTGTGATTTTAGTTATCAAACATTTGATCCAATTTCTGGTTCCGGTCATCAAACATATGGTGTGGCTTGTAGTATAGTTTGTCTCCTCTCTTCGGAACTATTTCTTTTGACATTCCTGATCTAAAGGACAAACCGCTTCAGCTATAAATAATCATCTCCGACCCACTGTTCAGCTGCTGAAGGAAGGGAAAAGATATTGCAAAATTTTAAATGACAGCAATGAACTTCCCCTTCACTTCTTCTGTCTCTTTTACAGATCTTTCCTTCTTATTTTTAAACAACAGAGTCAGGTTTCACTATGAGTAACTGGTTGCGGGAGAGAGAGAAAGAGGGGCGCTTGAAGTACGGCAAGGTTGGGAACAAAGACAGAGGGCACGCACACTACTAATGGAAGAGTCGGAATAGTGGTTTTATTGTAAGACAGACTATACATCTCATCTAATTTCTGATTCATTTCTCCAAACTGCGTTGTGGGCTTTACGTATGGTTTTTACCATCACTAAGGGATGACAATAACTTGATAAAGTGTCATTTGAAAAAAATTAATGTTGTACCAGTTAGCAACACTGACAACCCGATAACATCGTGTATTGACTCCTGATATCCACCATGCTATTAAAAATAAATTTCCAGAAACTAGATCTTCATTCAATACGTCATTTCGGATTTTTTGAGAATTATTAATTTTCTTCCCACTGCAAGGCGTTGGCTTTTGGCTTCAAGTTGAAACGCTGTTATCTCCAAAACGAAGAAGAATTTCATCCATGTTTATAGGAACTTTTTTCCTTGTTTCGATGCTAGGCTGTATATTTTGTGATTGGTTCTCTATAGGAGGAACTATAGTGTAAAGTGTAACTATACCTGTGTAAATATTATTGTAAAAATCTATATAAGTACTTGTGTCGACACTGTATCTACCGGACTCAAAAGATTAGGTTCAATCTCTGCTACCGACAATGTTCCTAAAATAAAGAAGCTAACTTCATCTCGAATCTTGCTTTCTATTTCCAAGGGTATGTAAATAAAAGTAAGTAATGGAAAAGTTCACTTTCTGTTATAGGGAAAGTCTGATAACCAAGGATTTTATATAAGCTCTAAGTGGCCCATACACATACAGTTGTACAGTTCTATCTTAAGGCAGAACGGTACATGTATGGCGAATCCTTGAGACGAATCTTCTGCCTGTTGGCCTCACTGGAATCGAGTGGGGCCCGGCCTCAAGGTCGCTCGGCCTTGAGGCTGAACTGCATGTGTGTGGGGTTTCCCGCCGGCTGAGACAGCGTCCTTCAACCCTCCAGCTTCAACTCTTAGTATGAGGGCAACATTGTTCTAGTGAACGTTGTATCATTTTGATCATACTTTGTGTGGTTTTGATTTAGTGTGTTATTTACTGTAATTAGTATTTTAAGTGAGATGTCGATGAATTGTCTCCTGAGAGGAAAATTCTGGACCTGAAAACAGAATTGATTCAAAAGAGATGTAACTTGGGTCGCCAGAAGATTACGTGAAAGAGGCAGTCCTCGACTACCAATCCTAGAGATGTCAGCATCCACAATCGTCCAGAAGAAGGATTCAGAAATGTTTATGCAACTTCACGTCTAAACAACTATTAGGCAGAACACCACCAGCCTCTGGGCAATGCCAGGGCATCACAACCAGTATAAACTTAAGTCCCACTGGGAAACACAGGATATCTTCATCCTAAACTAATTTAATTAATCGAACATTTGCTCTACAGGGTCAGTCAAAAACATAGTATGAACCGTCAGTTTTAAACCCTAACCAATAATAAACCATCCTAAAGGAAAGCACTGCATTCTATTCCGGGCACACCACATGATAAATCTGCACTCAGCTAGAATCAAGTTGAAAAAAAGCTATGGCCTGCGCCCGGCCAATACTAAATGTGATAGCGGAAATATTACTCAATATATCTGGTGTAGTAAAAAGTAATCCATTATTTTGCCAATAGATGGCTTCAGTGATCTGTATCTCGCGTTGTATAAGTCCGATCGGGTT
>JAGDQP010052651.1:0-13740 GCA_022664845.1 Lepisma saccharinum | reverse complement strand
AATTGCTAGTTTTTTTTCTTGCTAAATTAGAGAGAAAAAAAAGTAAAATTGTTTTTGTTCAAAACCCTTCAATTATGACACGATTTACAATATTAAAGCATTACTTTACTTGAGTAGGATTGACTATAGTGTCTTACTTGCAGAGTTCTAATTTATATTAAGAACCGATTTTGGTTACATGCGCACTTGTGCCATCCACACAAAACAACAAAATATAGTATCAGTGTAATACCACAACACTGACAATAACCATAATAATATTTTAACTTCCTGGGCCCGCGGTGGTTCAATGGTTAGGGCACTCACGTCTGGCGTTTGGGATCGTCGTTCGGTTCAAACCATGCTCGTGCCATGTGGGCTGTGTGGTGGACAACTACCGTGGGGTTCTCCCATTTCCTCCGACTTTCTTTATTCCACCAATTCATCCCATCGTCATCCATCTGTCCAGAGCCAAAGTTGCCTAAAGGCCTAAAAATTAAATCAATGTTTTAACTTTTCATCTTGCAACCAAATGCTTCGAAATTACGTTCGATTGTAACACAATGTGTTAAAATTTAACAGCGCTTGATTAACACAGAGGAAAATAATTAAATTAGTATGAGATCAACGTTCATTATTATATATATATATATATATATATATATATATATATATAATAAATCACAGCCATATTCAATCCACTAGTGGATGAGGCCTCTTCCCGGAGGGAGGAGTTGGTCTACTGCTCCCACGCTGACCAGACGGGTTGGGAGAGGACAGCCGAAGCCCTCACTGTGATCGCTACTGTCTTTTATTCACAGCAGCTCCCCAATTGTCCTCACGATGCTGGGTCAACACCGAAATTTTTGAGCCCCCACCGGGAATCGAACCCTGGACCGCGCTACCGACTAGGTTGCGCAGGAGCTCATTTATTTAGATATATAAAGTACTCCTGTTCGCATGGGAGATTGATATATCTCTTTTCCATTTCTGAATTTAGTGTTGTCTGAATTTAGTTGCAAGGAAGTCGGCCAAAGCCTGGTTCGAAGGTACCATCCCTGCATGCATTTGCCTGGCGTAAATGAAGAAACGTCTCAGTGAGGATTGGCGGTCGTTTGGATCGATCTCAGAACACTCCTGATTGTGCTAAGCCAACTCCTTATTAAATTTGACTTATTCAATTCTCTAAATCAACTGACACCACTAAATCCCTTTTAGAAGTGACATCATAGGTGTGCAGTTTCAAAGGAGATTCTACAAGAACAACAAGAGTATAATAATAATAATAATAAAAGTAACCAAGAATGAACAGATATACAGATTGAAAAGCGTAATGACTACCAAACATAATTTTAAGCAAATTGGTTAATGTAGATGCGACGGATTCTTTTAAAAGCAGATATTGGTATACACCATTATGTGAACATCCCTTCTGACTTGTGAGACACTCTGTGTTAACTAGCGTACACAATTGATTTATAAACGAAAATTTCCTGGACTCTGTAGTTGGAGCGTGCATTAATCGGAATGAAGTATAATTCACACTGAAACATTCACTCGTACAAGAGGTAGTGACTCAGGGCAGTTGATATCGCTATCGGCTATTTTTTTTTTAGAACACCTTGTCTAGATACGAGGGTAAATCCAAAAGTTTCCGGCCTAACTAACTTTTAGGGGTAGTAGAAGGAGATTGCCAGTGTTACTTTTCAATATCATTACCATTAACTTCAATACACTTTTCACATCCTTGATTTAGCATTTGTATACCCGTGAGAAAATAGTCCAAACTTTTGTCAGTAAAATGGCTCAAAACTGCTTCTTTCACCTCATTGTCGTCCGAAAACTTTCTTCCTCGAAGGCTTTTCTTCAGTTTATAGAACAGGTAAAAGTCGTTAGGCGCTGGGCTGTATTGTGGATGAGAAATGCCCCTTGAAGTTACAGCTCTTTTTGGCAACAACAGTCGTATGGACGGGAGCATTATCGCGCATCAGAAGAATACCGTGTTTCTGTTCACATTTAAGCAAGTGAGCGCGCAACGACCCATTCAAACGATTCGCTTCAATGAACGGATACAGATAGAGAGTTGCAACTGGTACAATATACTGGTCATAGATAGTAGTACATGTCACGAGTAGCTCATTAAAATTAGCACGATTTTTTAATGTCAGGCCGGAAACTTTTGGAATTACCCTCGTACGCCCTTCTGCTACAAAGTTATCTTCTTCTGCAATATTCATAATAGAATCTTGAGTTATAAGATATTAAAAGTATATTACACAACCATTTTAGGAAGGACATTTGGATCCTTTCTAACATTTGAATGTGTACAGCACAACGAGGATTCCAAGCTACACAGCAATATTCTAGTTTAGCCTCACTAATGCACAAAATAAGGTCAGTGTTCAGTGGAAGTTATATTTTTATTAGTCCAGGAATGTGGTTAGCAGAAGAACAAGTTCAATAAGTTAAGAAGCCAAGTATGTACTTGTTGAACGTAAATTCATCGTTGAATACTATGCCCAAGTCAAGGATAACATTTATTCTTTGAAATGAAACATTGTTTATATTATAATTTCCAAAGAAAATATTAGAAATCAGTTTCCTGGAGAGCACAATGTAAGTGCATTTGGGTATATTAAAAAAGAGTTTCCACGTGTTGCAACATAGAACAAAGTATCAGTCATCCTGGAATTTTTTTAAAAGGTCATCTTCACTTTTAATTTTGCTGTGGATTTTCAGATCATCTGCGTACATTAGGCAATTTACATAACTAAAAATGCTAGAGATATCGTTTACATAGAGCAGAAAGAACAACGGTCCAAGTAAGGATCCTTGAGGTACACCAGAGGTAATGCCAGAGTTACATCCTTGAATAACCACTTTAAAGTTACGATCATGAAGGTAACATTGAACTCAATTCAAGACGGAACCAATAATACCAAATGCTTTCAGCTTCATCAACAAAAGATCAAAGTTAACAGAGTCGAAAGCCTTACTAAAGTTGGTATCAACCTGAAAACCTTCGTCCCAAGATAGGTTCTTGATTATATTCAGTAAAAAAGGTTAGATTAGATGCGGTGGATCGATGTTTCACAAAGCCATGCTGTTCATTAACAATGTATGGGGAGGCATGAGTATTAATTCTATCATACACAACACGTTCCATTACTTGAGAGAGCAGAAGCAAGATTGATATAGGCCCGTAGTTAGCAACATTGATTTTAATACCTTTTTAAAGACTGGAATCACATGAGCTAATTTCCGTTTATAAGGAAAATATCAGATTTTAAAGATAAGTTACATAGCAGAGCAAGAGTATTCGAGAGTTCTTTTGCATATTTGTGTATAAAATGGCCGGGGAGAAAGTTAGGACCAGCAGATTTATTCATGGTGACTTTAAAGGTCATATTATTTCGGTCGGGGAAGTAGGAATGCTAGATATTGAATCAACAGCGATATCAGAATAATCAGTAACTGTAGAGGGTGCCATAGTCCTCTGAAAGAACCTGTGAAGTCTGTAGCTCGGACCTCTTCCCGTGACACTTTAGGAGGAATACGTTCAGAGGATTTACAAGATAAAAAAGGACCAAAATTGTGTAGAGACAGATTTTACATAATTCTGTGAAGAAAAAAAGAAAATCCTAGATATTTCTGGCAACCTATCTGTCTGGAAATTTCCAGTGCCTTTTCTACACACTAGATTCAAAGAGAGAAATTCCGCTCGATTTCAGCGGAATATTTCGTCTTTTGAAAGCGAAAAGAGAGAGCATTCTTTTAGAATGAATTTTCGTCGGAGGAAAAATAAGAAATTTCCGCTCGAAAAAAAAAAAAAAGATAGGATGATAGTTCATTCTGATGGGTGAATTTTTTAGGTGAATTTTCATCTCTTCAGATCTGTTGAACACGAAAACGGCGCAATGAAATGTTGAAAAATATATATATATATTTTTTTAAATACAAAAGGAAGCATTTATTCATAAGCAGTAAAAAGAAAAGTAATGAGAAATGAAAAAGAGTAAAAAAAAACTTAAATCTCTGGAAGATTTGAACTTAATACCTCCCGGCCAGCTATCGAGCCAGCCGTCCAGCTGCGAGAATACGACTTCGAAATTATTTCTTTCGTCTCGTCAGGTACTTGAGAATAACGTTCAATGATTTCTTTCAATATATTGTAAAATTATTATAAGGGAAGGTTGTACCTTTACCGGATTAAAACAATCAGCCAAATCAAGGTCTGAAGTCAGTTTCTCTGTAGTTCCCTTGGTTGAGACAGACGGACAACGTGGAATTAAAATTGAATTTCAAAGATTTTTGGGAAAGATGAGAAATTTATTTACTTATACATTTATTTATACCATTTTGACCTTTAGTTATGCGTTTATCTTACTTATCCTAACTACGGACAACACATTTAAAATCACTTCAATGCCCGAAGCGGGATTTGAACCCGCGGTCGTTGAGTCGCCGGACCAGCACACTAGCCGGCACGACCACCCGGACCGTCACCCTATGCTAGCCGGACACTGGGAGAAAACGCATTAGAAAGGGTCTCTTTAATCTCGTCAAGTACTTGAGAACAACGTTCAAATATTTCTTGTATATATATCTTCCTGCTGACCCCTTCTGGTATATTTTTGTCACTGAGAAAATTTATCAGGTCTTCTGTTCTCAGTTTTAACTAAACGTGATTAATTTCTCAGTAGGGCTACGTCTTTCAATAACATTCGAGGGAACAGATGGTGAGAAACGAACCCATCATGCATTGTCAATCACTCTCAAAGGATGAGGTATCGTTATTTCAAGTTTGGTACATCCGAGAAACATCGGAATCCTATCTTTAAAAAATATCACATTTTCTATACGAAGCGAGAGCGTTTCATTGAAAAAGGCTCTTTTTCGATTGATATTCAATAGTTTTCAATGAAATCACTTTCTCATCGAAAGAAGAGAGAAAATTTCCGTTCTTTTGATTCGGTATGTATCTTGGAAGACATCACGAAGAACAATCATTTCTTTGTTAATAAATTAACAAGTGGAACATGACTTGGAAGCCGTAAAAAATTGTTCAAGTAAGTTAACGGGAATTTTGTAATAAAATTTTTTGATGGAATTGTTTTTTATTTTGTAACTATAATTGTCATGTTTTTCTGTCCCTCCAAAACCATCATTATTTTCCCTTTGCACTGTTATCCTTCATATCTTTTTAAGACTTTTGTTTTTGTCTATTTTTCTACCTCTCACCAGTATAAAGTTGATAGCAGGGCTATTTTCGCGTCTGTCTGCTTCTAGGTTTCTCTGTAGAAAAGCCCATTTTCTGGAAATCCTCTGCTAGTCTTCATGTCTCATAAATTTCTCTCACGATACACAATTCTGCTGTCGTCTTTTGTGTTCAAAATCTACCAAGCTAAGCTGGAATTTCCTTCATTGCCGAAAGTCATGCGTTCCAGAGACTGCCGTATTGTTCTCTTAAGAATAACAGTATCTTCTTTGTTACGCGGTGTAGCGAAACAACAATATGTGGTTGTAGTGTGTATTCTTCCTATAATTTGTACAACCTTACATGTTTCTTGATTTATGTCGTTAAACAAGAAATTGAAAAGTAAATAGTCTCTACATTGCATAGAAATTCGCTTTTTTTTCACAATTGTTAGGTGGCGAAAAAGTGCTAACCTAGAAAAACCACATACCATTTTTAAGTTAAATATATTATATGTTATTTTATTACTTCAGCAATGAATAACTGCAAAAAAACAGAATGGAATTAGTGATATGCAAAACCGTGAATGCTAAAATGCGGAGCAGGACTTTATGCACATATTCTTAAACTGTAATATAATATTAATAATAATAATTGGTTTTTTAGAACACACTTTTCTTTAAAAAATAAAATGAAACAATTCGTACTAAAAAGTAAAAATAATTTTGTTTATGCGTGACTAAAAAGAAAAGCATGGGGCGCTCTCTCATATACAGTCACTTTCTAAACTCTTCAATTGGCGCGCCCCATGCTTTTCTTTCTAGTCATGCATAAACAAAATTATTTTTTTACTTTTTAGTACGAATAGTTTTATTTTGTCATTTTTAAAGATATAAAAGTTTTTATTTTTATTATTATTTTTAGTTATTTCGTTGTTCGGATACCTTTTAATCCTAAAGTGTTCTGGAAGCAGTCAAACGCAACATCCTTGCGGGCTGGTATTTATTTTAGGATGAAGAGGTTCTTGCTAAACAAATACAATTGTTTTTTTTAAAATGCAGAAATATATGAATGTAACAAGGGAATATTGTATTTTCACCCGACTTACGTCGCTGTGCAAAAATTCTTCATTGTATGACGTCGGGAAATGAATTAAATTAACGTTGCAAGATTTGAGGACATCACGAACCATTGTGAAATAAAGAAAAGTATGTAATTAAGGGTGCTCGAGAAACTTTAATTACGGTAAGGCTCTGTATCGTACAAAAATACCGAAGTCAATAGCGATACAGCAGTTTATTGTATAATGCAACAGCAAAGGTTTCAATCCTAATTTACAACTTAAAAAATCGGCAACCTAATATAAAATAATAAATTAAAAACACGCTTGAAGAATCTATTGTAGATAACAAATTCTCCTTCAGAATACAAGAGAAACAAATATGCAAAATATGTATTAATTATTCTGCCTGTCTCTACTCATAACCGGATCAAGATACGAAAAATTCAAAATTTAAAGATACATAAAACTCGTAGGAAGAGGAAAAGAGAAGATTAACCAAATCGTGTAAGAACACGTTTGAAGAAAAACCTCGTAAAATTTGATTTGAACAGTAAAAAATCAAAATAAAGAAAAATCACATTTTTTTTATTTGAAAATATCAGATGAAAGATAAAAGATTTACCGAAAAAGACTGAAAGTGATTTATTATTGATTTCTGATCACATGGGATTGTCAAGCACCGGTTCTCAACTGTAAATTATTATTATTATTTTTTTTTTTATCAACTATGATGTAGTTAGGATTGGCGAGAGATCCACATCTGTAAAACCGTTGTATGTTTGCTAAAAACATGTATACTGCTTTTACACAGTCTGTCTTATACACAGGTTTTTACTTCTTTTACAGAAATCAGGATTTGAACCAAATTTTATTATGTTATTTCTAGGCTTAATAGCTCGGCTAAGTTCGTTAATGAGCAAAAATCGGCCCAAGGTGGTGGTTGGGGGAGGGGGTTGAAATTTTGAAAAAGTTATATATCAGCCCCTTTGGAGTTTATAGTAAAACTTTGTCTGCATAAATTATAGTACTCCCTAAGAAGTTTACGGTGACACCAACGATTCAGAGGTTGTGGGGGTACGAGTGAGGGTGGGGGTGAAAATTCGAAATTTTTAAAACCATGTCTTGCGGGGTAACGCCGAAAGGAATTTTTTTATATTAAGAATCTGTACAATATTATGACTGGTTGGCGACCACGTTCTGCTGATAGGTGTCGTGGGTTGACTTCTGGACTCCTCGCAAACTACTCAAAGACCACCGTTTACTCGAATTTCGGAGATCAGATATGGAACAGTACTGTATCGAATTGTAGGTCTTTTTGAGTGTCAGTTGTTGAAATCCGCGGCTATAATACGGCAGATGTGTTCCCCCAGACATTATAATCAATCCAGTCTTTTCCTCTTATAGCCAATGGGATCCCTAGTTACCTGAAACAACCAATGGTAATTTTGACTCTCTGTACTAATAATTTATGAACGTATGTTAAATCTAATTATGGCAATAAATTTAAGAGATATTTTTCAGGTTTATGCAACATGCTCCCCTTCCTATTTAAAAAAAATCCCTTTCGGCAAGCCTAGGCTCAGGTGGATCTCGAAGTTTTTTTTTTTTTTCAAAAATTCAAATCTCGCCTTATGAGAACTATCGAGAAACTATTTATTGATTTGTAGATTATTCATCAAGGGGTGTTCAACGATACCCCACAAGACGTGTATATATATATATATATATATATATACATTCGCTTTGTTTCGCTGGGAGCACTGCCCCCCCAGACCCCTGTAGGGGGCTTCGCCCCCAACTTCAGTGTTTTGAGAGGATGCGCCTCCTTTATCTTAACCAAAATCTCACTGCAGCACTACACCACCATGGTGTCCACCTGCACCTTCCCACGGGGGGCTTCGCCCTCAAAGGCAATTTTGTCCCATTTATTGTAACCTACTCTTGGTCATACAACTTCAAAGAACATTTCGTTTCTCTACCTACAATGATTTGGAAATTGGGTTTTTGGAGCGACCATTTTGGATCCAAATTGACGACTTTTTGAAAGTTTTCTTATATTGTCGTGACCTACTTTTGATGGTACACCTTCAAGTAAAATTTCATTTATCCAGCTCAAACTGTGTGCAAAATGGGATTTGTGGCGGCCATTTTAGATCCAATATGGCGACTTTTGCCAAATGTTGTAATATTTCCCTAAACTACTCGTCATAATGCACATGCCAAATTTCCTATCTCTAGCTCAAACGGTGTGGAAAATGGATTTTAGGTCCGCCATTTTGGATCCAAGATGGCGTCTTTGGATACATCATGTAATATTTTAGTAACATACAAGTTATAATGTACCTTGTTACCAAATTTGATATTTCTACCTGCAGCCGTTTAGGCTGTGTATTCTATAGAACAATGGGTTCGACGGTCATTTTGGATCCAAGATTGCGACCGATTTTGCTCATTAACGAACTTAACCGAGCTATTAAACCTAGAAATAACATATTAAAATTTGGTTCAAATATCTTCAAAATTATGGCCGCTAGCATGTTATCTATCTATCTATCTATCTATCTATATATATATATATATATATATATATATATTCAGTGCGAGCGATCCCGAGTTCGATTCCCGGTGGGGGCTCAAAAATTTCGGTGTTGACCCAGCATCGTGAGGACAATTGGGGAGCTGCTGTGAATAAAAGACAGTGGCGATCACAGTGAGAGTTTCGGCTCTCCTCTCCCAACCCGTCTGGTCAGCGTGGGAGCAGTAGACCAACTCCTCCCTTCGGGGAGAGGCCTCATCCACTAGTGGATTGAATATGGCTGTGATTTATTATTATTATTATTATTATTATTATTATTATTATTATTATTATTATTATATATATCGTACCGATCTCAATAGGTAGATTTTTCTTCGAAATCTACCTAAAATATGATCTAAAATGGTGAATTTCAAGACGGCTGTCATGCCCGAAAATAGCCGTAAAGGTGGGCGCCGTTGCCTATTCTTTGATGCAATACTCTGATATTTCATTTTTTTTTCTTCCCGTTTCCGAAATAAAACAGTACCTCAGAACTTCTAATTCACCGGCGTTTTAACCTGATAAGTATACTGAAAATCAAAATACACTTACAGTGCACAATATATCCCGAAAAAAGTTCACTATATGTTCCAGTTTTACTACGTTTTTAGTGCATAATATATTAATTTTTCGTGAAATTAATATGAACTACACATTTTTGGTGCATAACATGTGAACTTCTAATGTGCTGGTATGCAGTTTATGCACAAAAAGTTCACTTAATAGTGGAAAATGTACTAAAAATGATCTGAAAACGTGCTCTGGATAATGTGAACTTTAGTAAATATGAACTTAATGTGTGCAAAATATGCACTAAGGGTAAGAAGCCAAGAAAAAGACATTATGCTCATAAGAACTACTTTTTTTCAGTAGGTTCACATAAAGTTCACATGTGTTCATATAAAATTCATTTTTGGTGAAGTTTTTGTGTGCTTTGTGTGGCGAAAGATTTTCAGTGTAGTAACTATGAAATGTCATTGCTAAAATGTATTGTTAATACAAGAATTTGTATTTCTTCTTGCAGACGTGTTTAAGGCATCCAGACTGCCCGTCAGCGAGAGAGAACCGAGACACCGTCTTCTGTCAGATGCGGAGAGCGATGGACCTTATACATTACGTCGTAAAGGATGGAGTTCTGGATTCGGCAGCGCAGTTGGCCGAAGTTCAAACCCCAGATAGTGCGGGAGCTAGTATCCAGTCGCGACCAGCTGAGGTAAGAGTAAATTATATTTTATTATTATTATTTTACATTTTATTGACTACTTCAACTAGAATTTTAAAGATTTTAACTTTTTTCTGCCAACTAAAAACCTTCCACAGATATACTAAATATATATTAAGAATGTTACCTTTCGGAAGACTTCGAGAATTCCTTACGTTAATAATGAAAGGACTTAGTGCAAAAGGGAAGTAACTCCATATTTCACAAAAGATGTTTGTTTCACTCTATACATAGAGAAAACTAGTGGCATCTTTTGTTGAAGAATGAGATAGATTTGATTGACACTGAGGTTACTAGCGAACAGCGGAGAGATATTTGTATTAGTAAATCAGCAGGTTGTATTGGTCCTGTAGTTTGTGATATTCTTGGGATATATAGAAGAAAAACATATATAATTTTCTTTGAACTGAAATGTTCGTTTAATGCAAGCACCATGCAAAATATCGGTATTTATGCATTTCAGCTGTCGATGAGATCACTGGGGAATGGAGGAGACTGCATAATGAAAAACATCACGGACTTTACGACTTATCCGATGTTGTAAGAATAATAAAATCGCGACGACTAAGATGAGCAGGTCATGTAGCTCGGATCAGAGAGGAACGAAGATTATATTCCATCGTGGTTGGTAAACCGAAGGGGAAAGAGACCGTTAGGAAGACCGAGATGACGTTGGGAGGATAATATTAGAAGGGATCTTCGAGAAGTAGATGTTTGAGATGAAAACTGGCTTGATCTTGCTCGGGATAGAATCCTGTGGAGAACGTTTGTTACTGCGGCGATAAACTTGCGAGTTCCGTAAGCCATAGAGTAAGTAAGTAAGCTGTCAAGAAGACGTCCCGAATGTTGTGCCAAAGCTTTTGGAACTGTTCTAACGTACTTTGCGATCCCAAATTGTATTTTAATCCACATTTTCCAGCACCATTTTCGCTATTATGCTCTTAAAACCGTATTTAATTTTACTAATTTCGTGTGTAGTTTCTTATCCCTTGAATTGTTATTGCATTTTGCATTCACACAAAAAAGAAAAAAAAAGGAGAGTAGGACAATGGACCAAACTTGAATCGATTTAATTTTTTATTTGAATTTTATTTAAGGCCTTTAGGCAACTTTGGCTCAGGCTGAATGCATGATAATGAGAGGATTGATGGAATGAAGAAAGTGGGAGTCTTCCGAGAAAACACACGCACACGGTGTTTGTCCACCACGAAACCGTCATGGCGCGAATCGGAATCGAACTTAGGACACCACGCACCAGAAGTGAGCGCTCTAACAAAAACCCACCGCGGCCCATTGAATCGATTTAATTGTAACCTTGTAGTATCAAATTCGTCTCATGTGCATGATGTTCTGATGTTAGCTGAAATCGATGTAAGGTTAGTTTAAAGTAACAATCTCCATCAAAAGGTAGGGGCACTACATCCGTATATGTCTAATGTATTTTTATCGTAGCACAAAATCGCAATGCTTCTACAAATTCAAGCCTAGAGAGTTCTAACTTTCGGAGAAGAAAGTTCATAACCATTTCAAGGGTTCTATCCGTGCCTATTTTTTTACAAGATAAATAATAATAATGTATTTATTTATCGAACACAACAGGTTATGCACCTAGTTCAGGTGTTCATTGTACATATGATACATTCTACAAGATACTGTATACATTCATATTTGATGCTTTGTGGTGACATTCTGTAAAAACAATTCATTACTTTAGATACCAATGAAATTCACTCGTATTTACCTTAAATATGTCTAACTGTGGACATGCTTTAAGAATACAATTATATAATGAGCACATTCTCCTAATAGGCGATATATCTAATACATTGGTCCTTTGGGGTGGGAGGTCTAAGACTACATTACGAGCTCGAGTAACTCTTTGCGGAACGTGCAACCTTATTTCGGATAATAATTTTTCTGAATGAATTTTACTATGTACTAGTTTGTGTAGAAAAGATAGTAGAAAATTAACTCTTCTATTTTCCAAAGACTGGAATGAGTACTTGTTTACTAGGTCCAAGTAGTTTTCGAATTTAGGATATATTCCTGTTTCTTTGTATGTTAAAAGTGAACAAGTTTAGATTGTATAATTTCGATTTCCCGTGTGTTCTTCTTTGTATTAGGATCCATACTACTGCAGCATATTCTAACTTCGATCGAACATACGCGGTATATAAAGTTTTTAAAACTTCAATATTCGAGAAGTCACTTCCTTGTCTCATTACGAACACGAGATTCCTAAAAGCGTCACCAATAATACGCTTAATGTGTATATCAAATGAGAGGTTGGACTTTATGGTCACACCAAGATCGGTGATAGAGTCTACTCGGACCAGTGGTGTTTCATTGATACTGTATTCAAATTCCAAATAGTTCCTTTTTCATGTGTAAGTCATTACACTACATTTTGAAATATTTAATAACAACATGTTTGTTTTGCACCAGTTGGAGACTGCATTGATGTCATTTTGTAAGGAGAAAGCATCTAATTCAGAGGAAATGCAACAATAGATTTTTAAATCATCTGTGAACAATAGCTTGTTGGAGGATGTTATTACACCGGGCAAGTCATTTACAAATAACAAAAACAAGAGAGGTCCTAGGTTATATCCCTGTGGCACCTCAGAATTTACAACAAATTCCTCGGATGTAATATTTTTATAACGCACACGGTTTTTACGGTTGTACAAATAAGAGGCTATCAACTGGCGAAGGTTCGATGAGAAGTTGAAAGACACAAGCTTGCTGAGAAGGATGTCATGATTAATAACATCAAAAGCTTTAGAAAAATCTGTGTAAATTACGTCAACTTGACCTTTATTGTCTATTTGAGTAGCCAAAAAATGTGTGAATTCAACAAGATTAGTTACAGTCGATTTATTTGGTAAGAAGCCATGTTGGAAGCAAGAAATTACTGAGCGAACATAATAATTTCGAACACTTTGGCTGGTGCAGAGCTTTTGGACGATAATTTTTAATATCGTTACTCATACCGCCTGATTTGTGAATGGGACAGATATCAGCAAGCTTCCATTTAGTAGGGAATTCGGAGGTAGCGAGTGACTTATTGAAAATTACTTGTAGTGGATATTTCAGTATCTCCGAACAACCTGTGGTAATATAGGGTGGCACTTTATCAGGTCCATGAGATGTCCGTGGTTTCAGTTTTTTAATGGCTTTTTCTACGTCTTGCAGTTCAACGTGTTCAAGGGACAATTGATCTAAGAGTTCAGAACTATGGTGTTGTGCAAGAGTATTAAGATTATATATATTTTGACACATTGTGTGTCACCTGGAAGTTCTTCATGAACGCTTTTGCGATAGCTTTTTCATTCTTTAAAAGTTGACCCTCGTAACTTAGTGCATTGCATTCGGATTTACGTCCGTTATTTTTTATATATATCCAGAAGCTTTTTGGATCGGTTAAGATGTTATTTTCGCAGTTATGCAAATATGTTTTATAAGCGGAGGTTCTCTCTCTTTTGGTGAGAGCACGTATTTCCTTAAATTTATCATAATGATACGTAGCATCCCCAATTGATTGTTTCCATTTTCTACGGTGGTATGCCTTTCTCCTAATCAGTTTAATTATGTAATTTGAAAACCAGGCAGGATAATTTGATTTCGATCTCTTTCGCGGTATACATTTATGAAAAATACCATATAATATAGTATGAATCAACAGCTTCATCAACAGTCGA
>JAGDQP010052650.1:0-13740 GCA_022664845.1 Lepisma saccharinum | reverse complement strand
TTATTTAAAAATTCACGAAAATAGCTACAATTTTACTTCATTTTAATAGTTAATTATTCAGGTGAAAATGTAGGAATATAAAATTTTAAAAAATGGTAAATTAAACTTCGTTCTTTTCTATCTTGACATAAACTATTGGTTTGTTTGTTAATAATCGTCCCCACGCCCCGGCAACCGTTATAAAAATCGACTACATAATTATGTCAGTGCGTGACGCTCCACACATAAAAAGTACTATACCTGCAGAATACTTGGTGAAAAGTAAAGTGCTTTCATGCAGTGCATTAGAGTCAAATGCTGAACAAAAAGTATTTCAAACGTTTCTCCTAATTACAATCAATTTTGTGTAAAACATGAACGAGCAATACCACGCGTCACAAACTGACATTCAGAATATACTTTTCGACTGTAATTGCGGTATATCTCCGAGATGTTAAAAAACGCAAATTGGATATATGATATGCTAGCAGAAGTACTGAGGATCACGTTCTCGATTAAATAACACGTAAATATTAAAAACACTATTTTAGTTGCCGTCACGCACTGACATTTTCACAACCAGCACTTACACTTCGATATACATTTCCCGAACTCTCTGAAAGCATGGACCCAACAAAACTCTTTAATGTATTACTTAATAGGGATATGTTTGACGTTTTATTTTCATTAAAACAAGATCAAGTTGTAGGTAGTAACAACATATAGGAAGATAAAAAGAGCCTGACATACTGACATGATGATGCAATCGAGTTGAAATTATAATACTTGCCAGGCCGTAAATAAGACTAGACAGAAATAGGTCATTCATTTATGTCCATATATAAAAGAAAAAGCTTAATATGTATATATTTTTAATTTTGCAACATTTTTAGTTCTATAACTTATAATTAGAATTAGTAACATCGTAGGTTTTGTAACTTTTTAAATAACCCAACAACAGAAGCTCACTATGAATTTGTACTAAAACTTGTTTAAGTATTTTTAGTAAACACACATCGTATACCCAGGGCTACAGCTTGTATTTTTGCAAGGGCAGTAATATCAGATTTTGGCACCCCTTCGAAGGAGTCACAAATGTACAACGCCCCTTCCTTATATCTTCATTTGCCGCATCTAGTCCGGTGTTTGGGGGTGTGATTCTCCCAGACCCCCATGTGGGGGATGTCAGCCCTAAATTCTCGAGCGAATCCTCTTAAAAAATTTTACGGTCGAAAACGATAGAAATTGTGCAAAACTGCACTTAAACCCTCCATTTTTTGCTTTACACTCCCAAACTGAAAATCCTGGCGGAATCCCTGGGAGGCACGTGCACCCTTTGATTTTCCGTACTTGCGGCTCTGGGTACCTTCCAAGAGCTGATTACACTAATCTACGAAATTTTCACTGTATGTTTGACTTTTTACTACAGGTGACCTTCACTTATTCGTAGAATCGCTCTGATATTGATTTAAAATGTTTAACTTTTGGAACATAAACATTTTCGCCACGCATTATATTTTATAGTTGATATTTTATCTAGGATCTGTAATTGAGTCCGTTAGTTCACTTCTATTTGAATGTACAAAAATAAAGCAATACTTACAATGTAATTCATCTAATAATTCACAGATGTCAGTGCATGACGCGGTGTTTGTCCTCCTATACGCTTATTATATTAATATATTCCGGATGTTTTATAGAAATTAAACTTAACACATTCAATTTTGAATTTGTGTTTTTTTTTTTGGGGGGGGGTCATACTTTCAAAGAACTTTGGGGAAATGTATGTCAGAGTGTAAGTGCAGGTTGCAAAAATGTCAGTGCGTGACGACAACTTTAACATTAAATAATATATAGTATTCTTATTGATTATGTGTTCTTTTACCGGGAATGTATTCTTCAATGTCTCCTCTATTCAACGGTGTGCTGAAATCAGCTTTGTTGCAATTATAACAGAAGTTAAGTCAATTAACGTCGAAAAGTGTATTCTAAATGTCAGTGCGTGACGCGTTGTATCGCTCTTCAATAATCATTCTATCGTTTCAGGAACAGTTAATTAACCATAAAACATTTTTACGATAGCATCTCTTTTGGGTTTAAGGGGATTTCCCCTGGCGCTCGTACTACCAGTGACTTCACTGTAAAACAAACGAATTTTGTTTATGATGAGAAAGAGGTAGTTAGACATAGAATGTCCACTTCTAGGTAGTTCCAAATCACGCCGTCTTAAAGTCTGCAATACTCATGTTTGTTGATAGCTAGTATAAACAAAGATTTTATAAATTTCGTTGTTAGCTGCGATGACAAAAAAGTGAAGCTGATGAAGTCTAACCATGTGAAACTACTGAACGTGTAGTACAGCTTGGTTTAATTGGATATTTGGTTTGACATATACGGAAAATCAATAACAAAATTCTATTTCAAATTAACGTATTCTATGTTAATTTTTAAGTCAAATTCTATTAACATAGGAAGTTTTCAAGTTAGGAAACAATTGTGTGCCCTCTATGAATAAATTTTTGAGGTTTATAGCAATGTAAGCTCAAAGACCATTAATCGACTATAGTTAATTAACTATTATTGAGAGCTATATAATTTATTGCATGTAAGTCTCTGCTTGTAGAAGTAGTCTCATTGGCTATTACGACTCGACGAGTTGTCATTTTCTAAAGAAGAAAACTAAGTTTGAAAAGTTTATTCTACTCTAAAACTTAATCAATATCTTCCTCCTTCGGTGTTGAAGGTGTATTCTACTACCCATCACATGATACATTGGGAATGCTAGTGACATCTATACGTTATAGAACGAATTTTCTAAACAGTCGCTTATGCAATTTCACAGAATCTACGCAGGTATGTAGCAGAGGACTATGACTTGATATTCATTTTCCTATTGGTTTATCAGCGTTGCCGCCCAAGCAGAAGTACATTATGTCGCTGCGATAACAGAATTATGCTATTTCATATAAAATTATACCAAAAGTGGACTTACCTTTCCTCTTTATGTTATTTTACTTATTATTACTATTATTATTATTAAGGATACATTAGCTCTTTTCACAACGACTTAATCCTGACAAGGATGACGACATGGGCGGCTTTATGGGGGCATTGCCCCCCAATCATTTCAGAATGGCTTTAAATGACCCCAGGAATATCTTCCAACCTTAAAGTAACTGCACCTCCCCACAGGATCTCTGTCCTAAATCCGCTCATGGATGATACTTAAGATTTGGGAAAACTGACAAACACATTTGTATATCAAGCGCTCCAATGATATGTTTATTTTTCAATCCATAGAAAAAAAATATGCGGTACCGTTTAAACACATTTAGAACTAGTTGATCTGTTCACTTTCCCTATTAAACACGAAAGCCCTGAAATGTATTTACATGTCGCAAAATATTACTTTTATTTCAATAAAAGAGACAAGAAATGATTTTAGATTTTAAACAAAGTCAGTAGCTCAATTTATTCAAACGTTCCGTTGCAAAGTAAAAATTAAAGATGGCGGCTTTTTTTTTTTCAAGACGGCGGATTTTCAGCAAGTGGGATTTTTGGGACTTCCGGTTTGTTGTTCACTGCAACATTTAGAATATTTGTCCCGATTTTTAGTTTGTATTAAAAAAATTCTGAGTCAAAACTTAAGTATACTGGACTATTTAAGAATATTTTCAGGAACCATTAGTTGGCAAGACAATTGAAAAAGCGGAATAAAAGAGAAAACAAACTTACAACATTTATAATAACTGAAACCAGGGTTATATTTTGTATTTCTAACCCGTGTATTTCTATTACATATCTTCAAATTTTTCGCACTGTTTTGCGAAAACGCAGAAAATAGCTCCTGACGTGTATTTGCCAAGATGACCCATTTTCTCCAAGGAGCACTATAACGTTTTATTATATATATTATTTGAAATACTATTTCAAAGTGATAGTCACAAAATTCATTTCTGTTGCAATTATTTCCAACCCAGGGATATTTTTGTCGTTCGTTGCTTTTACCACTATTACTGCCGATTTTTAAAAAAATAATTGTTCATATTTTTTATACTGATGTTCGAACGTTTGTTAGTGCGGCGATGAACTTGCCAGTTCCATAAGCCATAGAGTTATTTATTTATTTATTTTTAATTTTGATTACTTGACGTATCTTTGACGTTGTGAGAATATTAACTTACATTTAGTGTGTTTAAAGTTTGGTGAAAATAATATTTCAAATAATTAACGAGACGTCTGATGTATGACGTCACAGTTATTTCACAATTATAATGAGAAGTGGATATACTTGTTATTCTACGACGTTTGGATTTATAGTCTTGGGAATTAGGTAAATACAAGATGTCTAGGGAAAATGTTCATAGTTGAACATAATGATGAATTTCTAATTAAATGGAACATCTAGCTATACAGGAAGGGTTCTATAATTATGGTAATGTTTAGATGTGATATCGAAGAAGGCAATAATGCTAAGTAGAGAATATCTTCTAAAGGTTGCCTGTTCGTATACTGAGAAGTTAATAAATGGAGTTTAACATGGATTCATTGCATTTATTAAGTTAAATAGTAGACTGGGATTTCATACATTGACGAACTGATTTAGTGAAGCATGGACATACATAGTGTTTATCCATTTTGAGCGTTACGACAAGGCAATACTGGCGTAACTTTGCTTTGAATTTTCTTTTTAAGTACTTTGACACCTGAAGGAGAACCAACAGCTGCAGGAGGACAATACCTTGGTCTGTCAGGGTGAAATATTACAAAATCAATACTAGTCGCAGTATCAAATCCAGCCTCAGTGCTTATCAATATAAAAAGAGGAGAAAACTGACCACTAACAAACTAAGCAGGTGTATTAATTAAATGTGAGAAAAAAGAATCGCATGTATTCACCCCTGCTTAAGGACTATCATACCTAAAGCTACTATAAAGACTTATTGGCTGACATATTAATGAACAATAGCGCTAAAGACAGTATTGCATTTCGTATTGTATAATACACTTTGTTTTCAAATTCAATTAAATAATTGCACATCTTTTAAAATAGATGTAACGTGTAAAAGTCAGTACCAGATTTTGTATGCATTTTGACACTTACGAGCAATTGAATTGCTTGTAATACTTTTTTTTTCATTTTATGCACAAAGAAAATCACTGTTTCCTGTCGGTTGCTCCTGCATATCTTCACTGCTTAGTGGATTGAATTACTCGTTATGAGTGAATAATAACAAGCAAATTTCAAACTATATGGTCTTTCTAATGTGAAACATTCTCCTCGCCAGGCTTGAATACATACTAAACGTAATCTTACACTCTAATGATCAAAGAAACGCCTATAAAAATGTTTCCCCTACACAGTGTAACTGTTTTGCAAGGAATGGAAATTTTAACAAAAAGAAAAAAATAATAATAAACTTTTTAAATATATACTTTTTTTTAAACAAATCGTACTAAAAAGTAAAAAAAACAATTTTGTTTATGCATGACTGAAAAGAAAAGCATGTGTCGCGCTCTCATATACATTCACTTTAAATTCTTCAAGTGGTGCGCCTCATGCTTTTCTTTTTAGTCATGTATAAACAAAATTAATATTTGCTTTTTAGTTTTCTAATATTTTTTTTTCAAGTTATTTCGATGTTCGGATATATTTTCTCAAGCTAATGCTTTGTGATCCAAATCCTAAAGTGTTCTGCAACCAGTCAAAACCCAACATCGTTGCAGGCTAGTATTTATTTTAGGATAAAGAAGTCTATATTAAAAAAAATATTAAAACATGCCTTTAAAATATAGAAATATATAAAAGTAACAATGGAATATTGTATTGTTACCCGACTTACGTTACCGTGCAAAATTTCATCATTGTATGACGTCGAGAAATGAGTTAAATTAACGTTGCAAGATTTGAGGACACCACCAATCATTGTGAACTACAAAAAAGAATGTAATAACCTTGATTTTCCCCCTTAATTTGATCCTGTATGATAGTTACGTGATCTATTTTAATTGCAATTAGAGATTGCACGCACTCTAGTTTTCTTGCTTTTGGAGATTAAAACTACAGCACGCAAGTAAATCATCACATAGATTGTCATGTTGATAATATCACAGCTGAGAACTACGTAACACAACAATTACACTGATTTTATTTTCATAATTCAAACTTATTGCAAATCGTGACAAGTACTTAGCACTGATCTGCGACAGATAAAATAAAAAAATACTCGCCACAATACGTAATATTTTGTAGCTTGTGCAAATAAAATCCGTGTAGTTGTTGTGTTAGGTATTTCCCAACTATGTTCATTTCAATATGCAACCCATACTATGAGATGATTTAGTTATGCACTTCAATATTCCTTAACGAGCGTTAATTGGTAGAGCGTTGTCGGGAAGTCCTGGGTTCGATATGAACAGCCGAACGTCCTGACTGAGGTTTTTCCAAGGATTTTTCTTCCAAGGCAAATGTCGGGATGTTTCCTTCAACTTCGACTCTGGCCGACTCTTTCCTGCATTTTCTTTTCAATGGGTCCTATCAGAGCCTAAACCATAGTTCCCTAAAGACCACAATTATTTCTAAATCGCGAAAAACGTCTAAATTCTTTACTTTCAGTTAAAAATGAAGTCCACTTTGACTTCGAAAGGTACTGTACATAATATTGAATGAAGTAACTTGGATATATGTTTCAAAGTTGTTGAGTTTATAATTGACTTACGCCAGTCTTCTATCAATAACATAAAGGTGCGTATATCTAATGGCAACATGAATGAAAAAAAAGTAGACTTTTTTGTTAAAACAAAATACAAGTAGGTTTACCCGCCCTTTTCGTATTACGTCGATTATTCAAATTTGAGTTCAGGTAAACAGAAAATAACCTTCGTGAACTAAAGTTTATTTCGTACTTCAATAATGATTACCACTAGACTTGAAGAAGTGTTAGCAGTAACTTCAAAACTATGTCCAAAGTTGTAGAACGTTCACAATTATGTAAATATACTTTTGAGAAACAATAATGTCCAGACATAGTTTTGAAGTTACTGCTAACACTTCTTCAAACCTAGCGGTAATCATTATTGAAGTACGAAATAAACTTTAGTTCACAAAAGTTATTTTCTGTTTGCCTGAACTCAAATGTGAATATTCGACGTAAAGGAAAAAGGCGGGAAAACCTATATTACTTTGATTCAACATTGTTCATATTTTATTTTCTTGAGTTTAAAGAATCAAAGAGAAAACAATCTCATATCCTGAAGGTAAGCATTAAACCAACAAATGGTGATATTTTTAAAAATTGTATTCTGTACTTTGAATTGTTTCAACCCACGGTATATCGTCGACGTGACCACACCTATCCATTCCCGTGCTCGTCACGTACTGTGTTACTCATTTAGTTCCGATGTCGCTGGAAGCGAACACGTACAAACGATATGTTGATAGATCACGGCATGTTGGGGGGTTTCCAGAGAGGGTGAAGTGAGATCTATCTAATCCCTGAGGGGGAAAAGGAAGTGAGCGACCATTCCATTAGTTATCTAACTAAGTAGAGATCAGAGCTGAATTATTAACACATGCTCTTCGGTTATCTCATTGCATAGAGCAAAATCCATTCTCAATTCGTGGGTTCATTCTGAAAATACTGCATATCTGCAGTGTTCTCATAACGAGAAAAAAAAAACAATGGAATTCATTCATAACAAAAGCTACTAGAAACAGATATATTTAGTATTAACATTTTAATGGCTTGAGTTTCTTTAGATTTTTTTTAAAATTATACTTTTAACCAAGATTGTGATTGTAAGAATACTTTCGATGCTTTGAAGACTGATCTGACTCCTCTTCAGGGATGTTCTGATTGGTTAGAATTTCAATTAGAATTTTGAATTTTATTTATGCATTTAGGCAAATTTGGTTTACGTTGAGATACGGTTGAGGAGCGGATAATGAAAGGAAGTCGTCCAGAGTCCAATTTTGAAGATACAATTCCGGTATTAGCCTCATATGACTAAGGACAACCCCTGGAAGACGACGAGTCAGGATGTCTGGACTCGATGAATGTTGCCAGGACCTTCCGAATGCAATACTAACGCTCTAAAAACTGAGTAACAGCTGATCGGTAAGATTGTTTCTCAAGAGAGACATAATTATGATTGAAGTCATTTCAGAATGTAAGAGTCATGTTGAGTCGTTCTCAAAATGGTTGAGTCGTTGTATAATTGAGTATTTTACCTATAGTGTGGTTTATGAACTATTCTTTTGTATATGCAAAAATGTATTGTGCATTTTTTGGTGATTATTGTCTTTATCGACCACAGTTTCTATGGGGAGGAGATACTAGCAGAGTGGGATATGAACACAAGTGTTTCTATATATCAAAATTATAGACCTAGTTGATACTTGCTTAAGCCTTCTATTAAAATTTGATCATCTACTTAATGTACACACCGGAGGATAAAAAGAGTAATTTGAAATCTATACCGCTAGAACCGTGGATACCCGAACCTAGTCAGATTGGAGTTGAAATTTCAGAAACTTTTCAAATTACCGGGAATTAACAACATCCCAACTGAATTAATTCAAGCAGGATGAACGGGACTAGCCAAGGAAATATGTAAATTGATAAGTTCTATCTGGAGAAAGGAGGAGTTTTCAAGGGAATGGAAAAATCCCAGTAATAGTTGCAGTCTATAAAAAGGCGATAATGATTTGACTGTAATGATTAGCGCGGAATCTCCTTACTCCCATAATGTTACAAAGTGTTAAGTAATATCCTATCAATACACCCAGGCGTAAACGTAGATAAATAACTCGACATCATCCGTGGGGATTTATAAAAAAAATAGATCTAATTTGAATCAGATTTTCGCCTTGAGACACACATTAGAGAAGATATGGGAATACAATGACACGGTTCACTAATTGCTCATTGATTTTAAGAATCAAAATAAAAACTATACAGTAACCTACTATGATTTGAAATTCCGTAAAAGCTTGTTTAGATAGCGTTAATGTGTCACAGTGGATTAGAACAAGAGGATGCCTTGTCACCACTACTGTTTAACTTTGCTTTAGAAAATGCGATTTTAAAAACAAAGAAGCACAAAAAAAGGGACTAACATTGAATGGCTTGACCCAAGTGTTCGTATACGCGAATGATGTAGATTTGATAGGCAATGATACATATACAAAGTAACACCGATGTCTTAATAGAAGCTTGCGATGAGATACGTCTACAGATGAACATAACGAAATATATGATAACAAGCCGAAATACAGAATATGAAGGAATTAGAGAAATAGGAATTAAGAATGAGATCACGGAGAAAGTAAACAAATTGGAAACATATTTGGGAGCACATGTGACAAAGAAAAATGAAGTCATGCAACGAATAAAAGGTGGCGCAACATCAGGAAATGCATGTTTCTCTACAGTCCAGAAATTCCTAATCTCCAATTAAAATCAAGGAAGTTGAAATTGAAAATATACAGAGGGGTTATTCTGCCGGCGATATTTTTTACTTCCGAAAGTTGGAGCATGACCCTAGCAGATGTACAAAAATTAGGTTTGTCTTGAGAAAGATATACGGGCCGAAAGCGGACGCGATGATCAGCGATTGAAGCAGACTACATAATGAATAACTTTACAGACTCTATGATTCACCCGAAGTTCTACGCATAATGGAATCACGGACAGGCCACGTGGCACCGATGTGGGTAAAAGCAAAGATTATATTCCATTGTGATTGGGAAGTCAAACCGAAGGGAAAGAGGATGTTGCGAAGACCGAGACATCATTAGAATGACAATATTAGAAGAGGTTTTAGAGAGGTAGGCGTTCGTGATGAAAACTGGCTTGATGTTGCCCAGGAAACTATCCAATGGCAAACATTTGTTACTGTGGCGATGAACTTGCGCATGTCCTAAACTATAGAGTTAGTGAGTTTTCCTATCCAAATTATTTAGCATTTCGTATAAAAGGTATTATGCATGAGGGGACATTACGAGACATAGCTATGCACGACTATGTAGACTATATCAAGTGAGCTGGTTTGCGTGCTCGCTTCGTAATAAAGATGTTCCCGTCAGTGGGTTCAAACAGAATGAACGTTCAACCTGACTACGATCATCTCTGGTTTCCATTAGTCTCACAAGTGAATGCCGAAATGGTATCCAAAATAAATACCAACGTCGCTATTACCTCTTTCATAAACAGTGTAAAAATTGTAAGGTTACTTGTAACTTTAAGAGGCTATCAAGAACACAAAAGCAAAGCTTAACTATTTTTTTGTCCGATCCATTTTCTTACCCGTACTTTTGCAAAGTATGTTGAAAGAAATACAGAGTGTTCAAAAAACAATGTTCAAAAACGAATTGATGTGTAAACGTCTCAGAAAAAAAAAACAGGATAAAAACGTTCCTTTGAACAAATGTCTAAACTTGCGTAGTATTCGAGTTACAGACGCATTAATGGCGTAATACCTCGACAAATACTTATGTATGCCACAGCAAGTCGCAATAGTTGTACACAATATATGGATTTGAGCGATTTTTGGATTTAAGGGAGCACCACATAAGGGTATTTTCCCATATGAGAATTTCATAGTGAAAGAATTAACATTGTACTATAGGCTCATATATACATTAGATATCGCTTCCAAGCTACGTTTTTAATCAACCACAAAATATGCGCACATGCATATATTAGGTCTTTCATCGTGATTTGGTAAGCCACTGCGTATTACGTCATCCTTAGGTGCCTCTAGGTCGAAGGATTTTTTCTCCTTATTTCCGTCTAAAGACTGAAAAATGCGTCTTTTTCTTTTCAAAATACGTGTGTACACTAGGGAACAATATTTTGACATATTGTTCTCCTAGCTTAACAAAATCAAGTACAACAAGCTTATAAATGAAGAGCGGACACTACCGAAGATAGCCGCGAATTTAACATCCCCACGATTGACCAGACCTCACTCCTTCGTATTGTTATTTCTCGGATTCATGATCTCTCCCTCCCTTTGCTCTTAAAAAATCATATATATATGAAAAACAAAAGACATTCTTTTATTTAACGATTACTTCCTCGTTTCTCAACATGGTTTCGGCCATAGAATTCTTCTGTAACCTCTGATTTTACGACCAATATAGGATCAGATGAGCCAATTAAAGAGATGGTTACTTGGCAACAGCGATGCGAGGAGATAAAAGCATCCGCGTGTGACGCAGCACCTGGCTGTCGGATCGTTCATAAGAGCGTTAACGAATATGAAGTGGCTCTCCTTGCATCCAAGATATTTTTGGATCTCCTATTCAAGTAGCTTCCAAGTGGCTATCAATATCTCGAGATAACAGTAAACAAGTTTCTCCTGTGTTAGTCTTCCTTATTTTTCTCTTTCGCTGCCTGCATCTCTGACTACCCACATGAATTTTTTTTTTCTGTTCCTAAGCATTTTGCTAAAGACGTTTAAGTGTCCAATAATTTAATTTAGAATGTAGTATTCTGCATCCAATTACACTTCTATGTAGATTAACAAGCTATAAATGCTTATAAATGTAACCCTCGTAGGAAGAGGACTTACAGAATACATGAAATGACGACAAGAGTGTCTGTTATAGCACCCATTGTGCAGCATCTGCTACGTCATCATCATAAGCGTTCTTCCAAATGTGCGAGGCCTTTAAAGGCAAGATTAGCCCTCTCCTATGATCCTCATCTAGCGCTCTCCTTTTCATTTTATAGTACAATTTATTTTTCTTAATACTGTTAAGAAGTTGCATCTTTTTTCTTCTTATTTACCATACCTTAACCATACCATAACCATACCTTTAATGTTATTCTTCAACGTACAATGTCTAATGCTTTAACCAGTTTAATTTTCTTGTCTTATATTTTCTCCATTATTGTTGGTCTTCAACACTTCTTTGTTGTACATTATTCTGTGTTCTGCAGATTCTTCCATTGTTTTTCAAGTTCAGATTTCGGAGACATCGAATAGTATTCTCTCGTACACTACTATCATCTGATCAATAAATGCCTAAAGGCCATAAATAAATTCAAGTCAATTCGAACACCTCTACGAAATACTTTGTTTTTAAAATTTACGTATCTGGTCTAGTGATCTTGTAACCGACCTCACTTAACATCAACATTGCAAGGGAGCTTTAACCTCAACCTCACTCAACCTCGACCCAAAATAAAAATTCAATTTCGATCTCACTCAATCTCATCTCAACCTTTCAATAAAACTCCAACCTTGAACTGACTCTACCTTGTCTTCATAATAACATTTAAGTCCATGAACTCATTCAATCTCAACTTCATGATGGGACTGTAGCCTCGACCTCGCTCAAACTCAAACTTACGATGGAACTTCCAACTCGACCTTACTGAATCCTCATCCTCGCGAGATTGAATACCTTTGGTCTTTACTGCATCTCAGACCCCAAAAACAACTTTTGTCCATAAGTCTACTTTCCGTTGAAAATGGTTCGTTTGACCTAAATTTAAGCTATACTATTCCTGTTTTCGCTTAGTGTGACTGAGGATAGTCCTCAGATAGAACGGTCGTCGTGAGATCCACGTTTCAAATGCATTAATTCTAGACTTCTAATATCGAAAGAATGTTCCTTTTTGTTGCGTTTCCTCGCCCCGCCTACAGAGAAAGAAGAGTCGTTGCTATAGGTAGGTTGTGACGAGTTTGTCGTACGTAATTCACAGTGGGATCACTCATAGGCGGGAACGTGCTGTCTTCATTATCTAAATAATAATATTTATTATTATTTACCACCGGCGTTACAAACAGATAGGTCCTGAGCCTGCCCCAACGCCATCTGCCCGCGCTTGGTGGAACTGCGTCCACCTGAGTGACGGCAGTGGTGTGATCAGCACTGCGCGCTATCTAACCACGAACAGGCGTATTAGGGGCTTTCTAGACCGAGTGGCCGTCACGTCACGTGACTCCCCAATTTTCCTCACGACGCTAGCTGGACGCCGAAAAGTGGGACTCCATCCGGGAACTGAACCCGGAACTACGCGGACGTGAGCCCAATGCTCTAACCACTAGACTATGGAGCCCCCTGTCTTCATTACCTACATTACCATAATGGAAAGCGGCTTCAGAATCTTTTTATCTCCGCTGCTGCTGCCGCGAAGCTGCTTCTCTTTCCCACGCTCACTAACACACCGAAGAGAAGTGGCAACATCGTAACCTCCTTTCCGCTCACCCCGCTATTGAAACCTTAGTTCTTGTCCCTTTACCCTAGCATTCCAAATCCAAACTCTCAGAAATGTTTCATCGCTATCTAAAGCGGCTGAAACGATATACAAGGTAACCAAAAAAGTTCTTATCGTTTTTTACTTCGCATGGGAAGACGCCATCGTTGATACTGAAATAAGTGCCTCGGCGAAGGCAATGAAGTTGTTGAAACATTTCGTTCGGGGTTGTCTGCTTTAAAACTTTAAGGTGGGCTTGTCCGCAGCCTTATCAAGTCGCCGAATGCCTCAAACCTTTGGGGATAATGCTGTGAATGAACGCACCGTCAGGCATTGGTTTCAGAAATTCAGGTCGATAGATTTGTCCCTGTGTGATGGACTTCACAGTGGGCGCCTACAAGCATTGGATGACGAGGCTCTGAAGGCGACCTTAGAGCAGGACAGCGGCCAAACGTCTGCTGAGATTGTCCAACACTTCTAGGTTTTTGATGAAACAGTCAAACTTCACCTGCACCGCAAAATAGAAAAGGCGTACACGCACTGTCGGAAG
>JAGDQP010052649.1:0-13740 GCA_022664845.1 Lepisma saccharinum | reverse complement strand
GCAATTTCAGCGAGACTAAAAAAATAATCAAAATCTAAATAAAGACTTTGCTAGTGCAGCTATGAAAGCTATGTTTTCTTTCCTCACTGTTAAGCATGATCAAAGCTTTAAACTTTGACTGTCGTTAATCAATACTTATTTCGAAACTTTATGATCTACACTATGTAAATGACAGAACGAAAGCAGAAGCTATAGCTAATGATGTGATAGTGACATTCGTGATGGATAAAGTAGACAATTAATTCAATAGTATAAAAAAGTACGTAACTATATGACTAGATGGATCCAACAGATTAAATTTAGAACTTGTTTATGTGTTAGCCAGAATGTTCGTTCTACAGTTTGGTGTTAAAGTGTCATTAATATAGTTTGAGGATTTAACAGAGGAAGTAGCAGGTATTTTAACACCAGCATGTGATCAAAACAATTAAAGGTTTGGTTTATAAAAATAAAATAGTATTTTACGGTACAGATAAGACGAATACAAACTTTAAGGAGAGTGAAAAGGCTAGTTAAAACCAACGTTCATACAAAGTTACATGGGCAGAAAACGTTTAGGTTTTAGATGTTACGCTCACTTTGTACACAATTGCGCACAGTACGGAGTAGTACGGATAAACTTCCTCTTGATATAGAAATGGGTCTCTTCAAAACATACAGTCATTTTCATATTTTTACTGCAAAAGCAAAGAAACTGAAAGAATTTCGTGACTTTGCTAACACCGAGTACAAGAGAGTTTTATCACACAGTACCAAAATATTTCTAAATCTACAACCAGCTAGCTATTAGTGTTTCATATGTGGAAATAAACAATGTCATTTCATAAATATTATTAAGTATTAACTAGACCACATTGTTGATTGTCGTTTGTCAATTATTTTCAAATACATTTAACCTGATAAAATGGTGCCTGATTACCAAGGGCTCTTAAAACAAAGCTGGATTTAAACTGTTCAATTTTAAGACCTTTAGGTAACTTTGCCTCAATTCGAATGTGTGATTAATAAAGAGTTGGCGGAAGGATGAAAGGGAGAGGAAATGAGAGGACCCCGAGAATACCCACGCACACGGTATTAGTACACCACAAAACCACATGCCATGAGTAAGGATCGAACCGGAGACCTCACGCACCAGAGATGAGTGTTTTACCACTGAGCGCGGCTCAAAACGAATCTGGAGCTGGTTTCTTTCCTCTTGACTTGTTAAGTTTCTTTGTGTTATTTTATCCGTAGCTGAATGATGGACAGGAAATAGCGAGTCTCTCTAGTTTAAGGGTATCTAACGATAGACCAATGTCATTCATGAAAAATACATTAAGCAGTGATTTAAGACCCAGTATATTTTTAACGTCATCTATAAAATAATAAGAGCAAATCCCTTTTTGTTTAGCACCGTGGAAATTCACAATATCTCTAACCGATAAAATTTCTGCAACTCCTCAGAAACAATTTGATAGTTGCTCTTCAGTAAGTATGATAATGACTTCTGTGAACCAGTTTTCAATTAGTCAGTCAATGCAATACACGCTAATAACCTTTCTGTTTTCTATAGCATCATTTCACCTTGATTGATAACTTACAAAATCTCATAAACCTCTCTTTGGACAGGAAATCTATTAATGGTTGTTACAATAAGTTCTTTCAATAATCTTACTCTCCGTTTTAAATTTGCCTAAATTACTGAAACTCGCCAGTGTTTGACAATGTTATGCGATCTCTAGTTACATGACATAGCGACTCCATAGTCTGATGGTTAGAGCGTTTGGACTCATGTCCGCGTGGTCACGGATTCAATCCCCGACTGGGGTCCCACTTTTCGTGAGGCAAACTGGGGAGTCACGTGAATAAAGACGTGACGACCACATTCGGTATAGAAAGCCCCTGATACGCCTGTTCGTGGCCAGGTGGCACGTAGAGCTGACCACACAGCCGTCACTCAGGTGCTGCGAACAGATGGCGTTGGGGCAGGCTCAGGACCTATCGGTCTGTTACGCCATTGGTTATTATTATATTTTTTCTAGCTTTGTGATATAAAATTATCTAATATCCACTCATCACGCTGCATTAATTCTAACTGTAATGAACAATGAGTCCCAACACCCCCGGTAGAAAGACATTTGAAAATCTTTACTATTCAAAAATGTTGGACATGTTACTGACGGGCGTTACTGATAAGTCATTGTTAGAAAATGTACTGTGCTTTTAGTTCAAATTCCATTACGTTTATTTGAAATATGATTATTTCAATTTTATTTTATTTTTGAAAATATTTTATATCATTGCTATTAGCAAGTTTTCGGGGATCTGAAAATTTCCCTCTTCAATTTCCACTCTGTCAAAATTGACGAAGTTCGTAAACTTTCTTTGCCAATATAAACGATAGTGCTACCAAAAACAGCCTAACTTTCAAGATTATTAAAAACATAGCAAGCTGCAGTGTAATAAAAGTTCTGAAATATTATGTAATAGATAAATATAATACGCTCCTCCTCTTGATTAATCTAAATTTCGCCCATGTCTGTGACATTAACACTGACACCACGCGTATATATACTTAATGTTACCCCTCCCCCTTGGGAAATTTCTGGCGACGCCCTTGCTTGCAAACAATTGTTCGTAGTTTCATTGTACATGCTTTAAGTGAAATTATCAGTGCTGAACATACGTTCGCTGTACTGATGTATTCGCCTTCGACTTCTATCCTTATGCAACAGTAAACATGGTTCTCTTCCTTTAGTTTTGTTTGTTTCTTGTATCAGTAGGTGAAAGACTAAACTAACGTAAGTGGACAGCCATCTTTCGGAAATAAGTGTTTATAAAATACCACATATCTTTTTAAATGACAAATTTGAAAATTATTGTACGTTTTGACGATCTAACAGTGAGTTGAAATAATTGTGCAACCTGGCAATTCTGCGTTAAATTTACAAATAATTGGATGTTTGTTTCTATTATTTACAACATCTGTAAAATTAAGTCATTTTAAGGAGACTTCATTTGCAAAATGTTTGCAATTTGGAGAAAATTATTTCAAGAGCATTATATTCGTGTACATATAACCCTCTCAATAAAAAAAAATGTAACAACCACCACACACTTGCGATTATAAATAATTTTTATTTATTTACTTTTCTCCACTATAGGCAAAATATATATTTAACTTTCATTAGATAGTAAGAAAAACTTAATTATGTACGTAATTTTCGTCAACATTCTTTCCTTAATGAGCAATTGCTTGTTAAAGGCAGAGGAAATCTTTATTTTTATTTTTTATTCTCTTCTTTGATTGTGGTCTACTTATGAATTTCCATCCACTGCGTTTTCTTTAACTTGAACATTCTGGTTGCGCCCTCTAACGACAATAAAATGTGTAGAACATCATCATCTTTACGGTGCATTTGATTCACAAGTATTGCTGCTCTCTTCCCTGCGTTTTTACTCAAGAGACTCCATCCACTTCCAAGGAATTGGAAGCGAGGATAGACAAAGAGACAGGAAAAGAACATGTGAGTGTTTACTTGTTAGTGTGTAGGTGTGTGTGTGTGTGTGAAGACTAAGCGAGTTGTGAAAACCCAAGGAAAGGTGAAAAGGGGGACAATGTGATGGAAGTAATATTGAGGTTTGTAGATAGATTCAAGGTGATGGTTCTTTCCACAGAGTGGAAAAAAAACAACCTTTTATGTGGAGGTAGAAAGACTGTGCCATTAATGGGAAACGTCGACCCGTGGCGCTTATTTTTTGAAGTTTTCTGTCTGTATTTGTGGAAGCTACGTCAGGCATAAAGGAAGAATAAGATTCACATAATTTACTTGAATGCTGTAAAGAAAATCTTAATGGAGTGGTACGTAATTTTAGCAAGCTGTTTTTCAGACTACCATTGGATTCAATTTCTCTTTAGTGAAATCATTTTTTGCGTGATAAGTAATTTATTTTATGTGTTGCCTTTTCTATTACAACAACTAAGTCAATCCGGGAAATGCTAAATTTACAGAAGAAACAGCAAGGCATCATTTCATAGGTGAAGATTTTTAAGTTCTACTAAACCATTTAACCACAAAACTTCCTTACCCATTTGACTGTGTACAGAGGAATTTAAAGTAAAAGAAACTTTACGATGGGTTTAATCTACAGTGTACATATATTATTAGGACATGTGTATGCAACATGCCCTCTAGCATCCTTCCTTAAACTGAAACTAAAACCTGTAAATAATTATAAAGGATGTTTGTCAAAAGCTCAATGGATCAATCACACTTTTACTATTTTACCAATTATAGGTTTCTCCCACAGAAGCCACCTAAATAAATATAGTTTCTTCACACTCCCTCTCTTGTAAAATGATGTTGACAGCAGTGAATGTCGAAATACGTATAAATCCTAAAAAAAAAAAAAAAAAACATTTAAACAAAATACGGGTATACAGAATTATAATTACCATTTATTGTTATGTTTATTTCTTTCTTCCAGCATCCCATCCCATTCTTCACCTATTGCAAGACAATTATTCTACTTCATCACCTTATCTCACTCCTCTTCTATTGTTATATAACTTTTACTTTTCTGGCCATCTCCTTTCTATTTTTTTTGTCACCTTGTTGCAGTTTTTCTTGTTATATATCTGCTTTCCTGTCCTATTATTACATTATCTTTCGAATATTTTCTATGTCCTGTATCCTTTACATGTTTGAACATCGCATTCCTTTATCTTTTCAATCTAATTATCTCTTTCCACTGCTTAATTCCCTCTTGTAGCCTCATCTCCTTTTCTCCAAACATATTACCCCCCTCTGATCTTTTTCTATTGTCCTATTTCTCTTTTTTCTCACTATATATATATTTAAGAATTTACTATCGTGATCGTTGACAGAGTGACAGACTAAGCTTGAGACATTATGTTCCCACGCGTGAACTACGACTACAGAGTTTTTTTTATCTACAAAACGTGCCACAGAGTGATTACGAAAATTAATATTAACTAAGCACTATTCACTGGAGTATAAGATCTAAACTTTAGCTGAGCACATTCCACCTATGTCCTTTTTTTTTTTTAGGAAAAACGTACATTTAAATAGTTGGATTACCTTGTGCGAATTCACTAACGTAAGACCTTGTTCAAAGCAAATATTTTGTTTGGAGTTTGTGCATGATTTTCTAAAGTTAACAGAACAATATGAAGATTGTATTTATACTAGAACTCTTGGCTACTATTTTGTTAATTCCGAGCAATGATTGTGTTCCTTGACATACTTTCTTTCTTAAGTATGACACGGTTTTGGTCTTTTGGAGTATAGATGTAACCAGTCCTAAAGAGTAGAAAATAAGATAAAGAAGTAGTGAAATTTAATGAGTTTTATTCCATCGCATACACTACATCTATAAAAACTTTACAAATACCAACAAGAAACAGCATCATTATAAAGTATCTTGACTCTACTCTAGCCACAACAATAAGAAATAAATACAGTTTTGAAATATTTGGATTCCATGCTAAACTCACACAAATGAAAACAAACGCATCCATCAACAGCCACAGCCTCGCCGATCTACTATGCTTTCTGTTGTCGTTCCTGGCGTTGCTTCTGGCATCTCAAATTCAGAAAAATAGCAGAAATTGCGACTTGAAGATATCAGGATTAAAACTCAACAAGGAACTCCAAGTTACATGATCATAGTGCTTACCAACCATCAATCTACTATAGACAACCTTCTTGCATCTGGAGCTTTCATCTACAAAAGGAGATACAGAGTTGATCCATCACGTACTACACCACCATAAATGTTAAGATGTGAACACTGCCAATCATATAACGTACATCTAACCAACAAATGTCCTAACACTTCAACTTGTGGATACTGCACAGGAAAACACAAGACAAAAGACTGAACAAAATTACAAAATCCACATAAATGTCCCAACTGTGACAAACGGCATCCATTTTCAGTTATAATTGCAAAGGACGTCCTACAATAGAACCTGACAAACCAGCTTACATCGCCCACTTACGTCTCCCAGAAGAACCAATATCTCCTTAGTCAGTCCAGCAACCAATCACCATAGAACAACTGCTACGTTTCTTAACCATCACCCTTCAAAATCTCTTTCCGTTTAATAGGGAAAACACCCTCCGTGAAATCCAATACGCTGCACAAGAAATCTTTAAACTCAATCAACATACTCCGGACCATATGTTCGCTTCTCTATCCAACATCCCAACACTGGTTAAACAGCAGCAGAATCATCACTGACTTTTCATATCCTTCACCCTTCACTACCATCTTTGCACAGTAACCATCAATGTACTGCGAAGGGCCCTTCAGTCTAACATAAATTCCTAGAGTATCCCATAGGAGAGAAGGCTTATCGATCACCTGTATTGTCTATAAATGTTGTGACGTTAATTGTACTTCTTGCTCATCTTTTCATTAATCACCCAACCATAATGATTATAAGCGCAAAACTTATAATATCCAAGATAATTAATTGATGCAACTCAAATAAATGCAATAAAGTAATAATACCTCTCTTAGACCACCCTTCCTTAAACAGTTTCCATTATCCCTTCACACCCCTTTCCTATAAAGAGGGCGTAACCCTCTGATGGCTTCTAGTCACATTGGTGGCTAACAATTGTACAAAAAAAATCGAACAACCGTAGCTCCCAACCATATTACAAAATTGGAAAGTGTACAAACTAGAGTGGGACAAATCATCACAGGTCGTGATAGGTATACATGAAATGCACAAATTCTAGAAGATTTAGAGCTCCATACAATTCGAGACATCCTTGCCGACATGCATGATAAGTTTTGGCAGACATTACCAAGGTACGTAAATAAAACAATAGCAAAAATAGGAACAGCACATTCACATAGAAATATATACAGAACGCCTAGGCTCTGATGCAAAACTAACGTCCTCATGAATGACATTTTTATAAACTGACCTTCGAGAGTTGCAGGATCAGAAAAACTCTATCAAACCAACTAATAAATAAATTCACATATAACTAAAATTAAATATATCTATTAGTTGCCTTAAACCACTTATTGAGTCGAGGGTTAGAGCCCGAAACTCAACAACAAACAAATTGGCAAATTACCGTGACCGTGAACAACACATTACTCTTTTAGGAGCTGAACATTCTAGTTCAAGGACATCCACGAAACGGGCAGTTCAATCTCCCAGCGGGAAGTTTTTTTTATTGATATAGGATCTTCACTACAAAATGTTGTAAAACGTACAATACCGATAGACGAAGCGACTACATTTCGGTTGATTTATTGTAAATTCAACAATACTGACGATTGATTAACAATGAAGTATTGTTAGTAAGCGTACACTGTAAAAAATAGTTGTGTTAATTCAACACAATGCGGTGTCCCAGCGTGACTACCACTTTTGTGTGTTAAATCAACACAACACACGGTGTTGATTTCGGTACTGTGAAAAAAAAGTTACAGAGGCAATGAGATTTGAACATGGGTTGTTCAGTTAGAAGTCGAGCGTCTTACTGACTGAGCTAAATCGTCGGACAGAAAATGAAGTAGATGCAAACGATATTTAATGAACAACATTTGAATTAAACGACTACATTATAGATTTAAACAGTGTATGGGTTCAAATATATGTTGTTGAACCCCCAAAACATACTAAGTTACTTGCACGACTTATGACATGCTTTAATCACTTCCTATTTGTCAATTGGAAAACAGAATTCCCATTCATTGAGAATAATTCTATTTCTATGAAAGCAAGCAAGATGGCGGAAGGCAAACACTTGAGCAGCATTACTGCTTTCTTATCGTAATAATATGTCGAATGCTGCGCTTACTTTCATAGAAATGGAACATATTCTCAGTAAATGGGGATTGTGATCCCTAATTGACCAATGAAAAAGTGATTAAACCATGGCATAAGTCGTGGGAGTAACTTTGTTTGGGTTTACGGTTCAGCAAGATTTTTTTAATCCTCTATATTGTTTCAATCTAGTGCTCTTTCTGTCTGACGATTTAGCGAAGTCGGTAAGACGCTAGACTTCTAACTGCGCAACCCATGTTCAAATCTAGCTACAGCCGTAACTTTTTTTCTTCCAGTACCGAAATCAACACCGTGTATTGTGTTGATTTAACACACAAAAGTGGTAGTCACGCTGGGACACCGCATTGTGTTGAATTAACACAACTATTTTTTACAGTGTATGGTAAGCTGTTGACAACAAACAAAAAAAGGATTGTAAATTAACAAAAATATGCTTAACAATACATGTCTTGTAAATGCAACCATGAAAAGTATTGTTTCCCAAAATAACCACATTTTATCCTCAAGTTCATGATAATATTGTTAATTCAACTATAACATTTTTAGGGTGTGAGGAAATATTAATTTTATTGACCATTATAAGTGATCGATTTTGGGCTCTGAGTTGGACACTTTGTAGCTCCGAAATAAAGCGAATTTAGACTAAAGTCAAAGATAATTTGTTTCAGCATGGGTATTAATTTTCCCAAGTTCTTCTCCATAATTTGAATCTTCCTGTATATATTCCGACAAAGCAGTTTTGCACAGAGAAGCAAATAGATTTGGAAACTTGACGGACACAATGATAATACGGATATTGTATCAGCTGTATACAATATCATAGTAATAATCAGTAGACTGTATAAGCGGAAATAATTATTCAGTTCACGGTTACCTTTATTATGTAATAAGATGTCTTCTTGATTGAATATGTGTGGATATACAACTGTATCCTATCTTTTCCAGACATATATATGCTCATATAGTTACGTGTATATGTGTGTACGTTCGCGAATAATATATTCCCAGGAATATATAGAATGAAGTTTTTTTAATTATTTCAGTTACATGTTTGAGCAACAAAGGCGATTCTAGACCGGAGCCAGGTGGGCCTGGGCCATCCCAGGTTTTTGCAGTGAAGATAAACTAATATCCTCAATTGATTGGAAATATTTAGTATAATTAATATCTATTATGCAAGAAGTTATCCATTCTTGAACATGAAATGAAGTGTACCATGATAAGCTTCTTCTATAAACATAGGGTGGGGGGTGGAGTCACAGTGTATAATAGAAACTGCATTTTGTCGAGTTTTAAACGATTTTTTAACTTCTTAGAACAAGTTTCAAGTAGTTATTTTATTGTTTTTTGGTTATGTAACACAGTATTTTTTGTTTTTAAAACCTTTTAGAAGTCTTCACTATCAACAACGCTGTAACAAAGGGAAGACCACATCATCTAAAAATTTAATTTATTACTTATAGGCAATGCGGTGTTATTTCGAAATTATACCATCAGTAGCTTATAGCGAAGACGACATAATGCTAATCGTTGTCCGACTTACTTCTTACTATAAAAATAATATAGGAAATTCTAGTCCGCCCTACAAATAAAAAGTAGAAATCTTTGTTGCTGTTTTTTTTTTTTTTTTTTTGAAATCATCTTATTTATGGTGTTGAATTCAACACTAAATTAGTGTTGAATTATACAATATATCCAGTGTGGTATTTATATATCTTTAAGTGTGTGTGTGTGTAGAGGGAGGGACTCTTAATGCCGTTTTATGTAATGTAAAATCCAATCAAGTCATTTTATCCAGTGTAAATTTGGCAGTTAACTATAAGTTTCCCTCTGTAAATTCCATAAATTCCGTGCACTGATGAAAAATATTAAAATGTTCACTTTTTTGCTTCAACTAATTATTGTTTGTTTTTTTTACACTGAAAAAGGTTTTACCTATTAAATATACATATTTCCTTCATAGATATACCTAAGGAAAAATTAATATGCAATTTTAAAATAATGACTGAAAATGACTAATGTGTATCACAGCCACCCACTCAAACAAACATTTGTTGGGTCATTGTCTGAGAAGAGCTAGTACTGAAAAACGCATTGGAACGAATGGTGGGAAGGCAAAAGAGGAAAGGAAGAGGATGTAGATTATGGACTGCAACGTTGAGAGCTGGCTCCTCCAGTTTCTTTCCTCTAGAACCGCCACTGTTGAGCAAGATAATGATCTATACCAAAAGTCTTTCAAGTCATGCCTTCGATATGTATTTTGTCTAAATTATAGCTACATGTGGTCCATAAATGAAACTTAGATAAAACTTAAATCCAATGTCTCTAGAAACCGTTACTTATACCAGCCTCTACCGACAGAAACATGTACGAGAAATTTGTATTGACTATCTCAATTCTTAGCTATAAGGTAAATACGTTTTCGGCGCCAGTTTTCAATGATTTAAGTGTTAGTAAATCTTTACTACTTTGATGGTCATTCTGTAAGATACCAACACCTGAATTTACAAGAAATAGCTTGTGCCGGGTAGTCAGTAATGAATTCAGACACCTTGACCCGTAAAGGAATTTTCGTTCATTCATAGGGAACTTACATTCAAGCTGATTACTGTTCATGTTTTAAGACTTACTGTTCTCCTGCTGCCGAAATTAGTTTCATGTTAACAAAATGTATTCTCAAAATTATACTTTAAATAAAGAATGCTCTTCTCTAAATAATCAGCCTACCGTGTGGAAATTTAACTACTTTAGAATTTTAATAATGATAATGAGGTTGACCAAATCACAGGGGACGTCAGGTGTCAGAGTCCAATTTTGATGAAAATTCGTATGTAGGTAAACCTTCACAGCCAAAATTATAGGTGCTGTCGAGAAATATGTAACGTACAGAGCAAGTAAATCGAAAGCAAAGTACGAAAAATATATTTCCTTTTATAAACTGTCACATTGAAAGCGAATGGCTATTGGATAGAGAGCGATACATAATGGGCTGAATGACGACAATGACCGTCATCTAGACGATGCTTCAAAATTTTTAAACAGTGTGTGTTATGTGATATATCAGTCTGTGCTGGAATGTTCCTAGAAACCCAATGACGAAGTCAGTTTTGGCGTAAGTCTAATCCTGTACGAAACAATGACATGTGAAATTGACCTGGAGAATGTCACATTCACTTAGTATTACGCCTTCTTGAAAATGGGACTTCCATCTTCCGTTAGTATATTTAAAACTTTATAGTGCACTTAATGTTGCGGCCATGAGAATTATATTTTCCAGTATAACGGTACCTCTACTGTAGCTGTTTGGTTTTCGTTCCTTCAACTGTTTCAACAAAAAATGATTTTTTCGTCATTGGACTCACACAGTCTCCAGGTTAATTTTACGTCATTTTGTCATACAGAATTAGAGTTATACCAAAACTAACTTCGTAATTGGACTTCTTGGAACATACCAGCACAGATTGATATGTTACATGACTCACTCAATATTTAAAAATTTTGAAGCATAGTCAAAATGGACGTTTTCAAGATGGCGGGCATTGTCTTCATACCATCCAGCATATATCACCTTCAGTCTAGTATCCATTAATAGCCATTCGCTTTCAACGTAAGTAACAGTTTATAAAAGAAAATGTGTTTGTCGTACACCGTATTGAATTTACTTGCTCTCTACGTTCCATCTCTCTGGAGTTCTCCTGTCATTATTTGTTGACGGCAGCGCCTATAATTTTGACTGTGAAACATGGGCGGGGTTTAGACAGAAACCCTGAAGGGGCAATACTAATTATTATATTGATATCAAATTTCAAAGCTATTGTTTAGAATGAAACATTAAAGTCATTCTGAAATGAGTGTCGGGGACATAGCCCCCCATAAATCCGCCCATGCAGTGTGAAAGTTTACCTAGACACTGTACCTACATGCGAATTTTGATGAAAATATAACTCTGGCACCAGTCGAGTGTTCTTGTTAGCATAATTTCTGGTAACATAAAGTCGAATCCTGTTGGCGTAAAAAACAAAAACAAAACAGAATAAAATCTTTTTTGGCATTTTTTTAAATTGAAAAATGTGTACTACAGAGACGATTTTCAATGATAACTACAAACACGGGGGAAAGAAATCCTCATTCTATGAAATTCTCTAAAAGAAACTTGGTAACTGAAAATCTACATGTTGCCAACACAGGCATCGATTCGATTCTTAAACCGTTCAAAGAACATAGTATTCACACATATTGAAAAGAGAAGAAAAGAACTAAAAAATGAGAAATAAAAAAAAATATGGGTGGTAACAGCACTGTGGTTTACGCCTGTCACGATAAGGGAAAACCCCTGTATCTGCGTCACGAAAGAACCAAATACATACCAACGATATCAAAGAAATTTTGTATATTAATTAGTATTATTAATATAATTATCGCCAATGAAAACAAAAAATAGACGAATAGGTGTCATACTACGAAATCCAAATCATTGTGCAAACACGCACTTAAGCAAAAAAAAACAGTATAACAAACACTTGCAAACCCCAGCACATACAAGTTAATTCTGGTTCAGAAAATACGTGTGAGACACAATTCTCATTGAACTAGAAAAGCTGTACAAGCGGCTTACGCAGAACATTTCACACATACATCAGCCCAGGTAAAAACCTCTGGTACCTACACCCAAGAGAAAGGGAGTGTTGATAGAATTGCAAGGGTCCGGGTTTCGATCTGAATTACTTTAGACTATCTTAATGATCAGACTACAATTTAAGCTTTATCTCTGACTCTTTTTTCCAATGGAGTAAACCTTTAAATTGTGAATTTTTTATGCAAAATTTTAAACCATAACGTTCACTTGTTAGTGTATAATAATTCAATTTAAACATGTCCAGTTTCTGTCATTAATTTAACACTACGATTTGCTGTTCACTACTATCTACTTATTTGACAATGCATATAAATCAAAAGATTAGCACGCCATTTCCCTATGCAATATTTCCAGGAATTATCACAGTAAATAGGTAAGTAGCAGCTTAAATTTGAGCCACTTCTCTCAAATGCAAATGACTATTCCCTTACGAACATTGAACCTCCTCTCGGAGTTAGAAGAAACGCAAATAACCATCCCTCCACTCGCTTTAGAATCGCTATGGATGCTTCCGAAGTTTGACGTAGGGAGCTTTTATAATTAATGCAATGTAAGCGTAACAATTAACCGCTTGTCTGAAAGCGTACAATGGTTTAATTTATAGAAGCAAACAAGATCCGAACACGAGAAATTCTTCTTTACATCCTGCTACCAATTGCTGCTCTTCTGTTAAGCACATATTACTTATAACAAATGTATTTGCGCTGCAAATATTTGAGTCCAGACATGTTTGCAGATAATAAAAATGAAAATAAACAGAAATTAAAAAGCTTTTCAATTACCTTTTATTTTTATTGGTATCATGTAATATAGTAGTGTAGTAAAATCTGTATATTTGGAATTTGATGCTTCCAATTTCGGAACTGCCTATTTTCAGCAAGGTTTTCGATACTTTTACTTAATTATAACGGATAGAGCAGGGACATGATTTTGAAATGAGAACGGAGACATCATTATGTTACTGAGGTGGATCATATTAGTACGTAAATAAAGAAATTGATTAAAATTTGAATGTAACAAATATTTGTTATTTTTCTTTATTAGATCCACATATTAAACCTCAAATTTTGCAATAGCTCCTTACTGTTTAAACTGCCTTGGTTGGTTTGTAAACAGCCGACAAATCGAAAAGATACAAGGACAAAATTAACCAGGGAAACTGTACTGCATTAGATATATCACCTAATACAAGCGTATAGAGTTATGATCTTTTTTTATTCATAACATAAGATATATAAAACTAACTCATGAATACTTCTAAGCTGCGGTAACGTTGTTGCCAACA
>JAGDQP010052648.1:0-13740 GCA_022664845.1 Lepisma saccharinum | reverse complement strand
ACGAAATGGATACCTTCATCATTTAATTGTCAAATACCATTTTTTTTCTTTTTTTAGAAAAAGGAAAGAATATATAAACTTTGATATAGCATGACTTCATGAGTTTGCTACACTCTAAAACTACAGAATGTTGACACAGAATCGCTTAGTTTTCTATGGCTGCAAGGTCAGTGTTGCCAAACTCATTATTTATCTTTCAGCTCGAGAAAAATATTAAACAGTCTAGTTTGAGTTCAATATAAAGATAAGAACCAAGATTGAATTTCGGATCGGAGATAAACGCAGAATACTTCGCTACTATACTTTTGAAAACAGCAATAGATATAATTTAATACTCATCGTTACTAGTGTTCTTCTCAAAGCGGCAGGAACTTCAAGGAAATTTAAGCCCTCTCTATACATGCAAACCTTGACGCTTTTCTTTTGATCTTGGAGGACGATTTATCTTCCTTAATACTGAAAGAATTAGGGTTTGTTCCCTTCAAATTTCTCTTTCTCCTCGTTCAACCACATCTTCAATTGCATCTTTTAATAAACAATAATTTCGGAGCCAATGTTCTAACTAGCTTCATTTTCTCTTCTATATTATCTTTAGTATTTTTCGTCTCTCTCGTACTATTTTGAACATTTCTTTATTATTTATCTTCAGTGTTCAGCTGGATCTTTCCATTCTCTTCTATATCATATTTCAAATGTTCCAATTTTCCATAACCCATTTCTTGATAAAAATAACAATATACAGAAACCTAATCTTATTTATTTATGTTTATATTTTGCCTAGAGCGAAGGATCAGAGAATTATTTTTATCTCTGAAACGAAGGGCACTCTCAAAGTTCGTAATTTTGGCAGAACCAAGAAGGGAAGCAACTTACACTTTACACATTAACTGGCTGCTACGCTACATCCATTCTTCAGCAAATGGAAGATTTGTCAGAGGAATTCATTTTAGAAGATGGCGCTTTGGCTTCCGAAATTGTTCTCCATCTCATAAATCACTTCCTTATCAAGAGCAGAACACTCCCCCACAGACTAAGTTCTTCATGAATAAAAATAAAAGTCATCATTGGGTAGGCCTATATCTTATGAATGTAAATGGCAAGAAAGAATTTCCTAGCCAAGTTATGATCATACTGCTAAACTTGCGTGGGTGTAATGAGAAGATACGTTGTCATGAATGAGCCTAACACCTTTTGATGGCATTCCTAATATCTTCCTAACATATTACCTTGGCCCGCAGGGCCACTAAGGCGGACTTCTGGCCGATTTAAGGCCATTTTCGTCCTTAGAAAATAAATGAAATTGTTTAGAATGTAAATATGTTAAGGATCAAAAGAACGAGGGAATCGGACCCCGCACCAGGACCAAAAAGGCCAGCACAAACAAAAGCTGTGAAACCAAACACATAAGTATGTTCTGCTAGCTAATTTAAGCTTTTAACTACCAAAGTGCATTAAGAATTAAGTTCATAAGTTGATTCAGGCCTGTTAAAATTATAAAATTACACAGGATGTTCTTTAGTATTTCTACAAAAACATCTAAACATAATTCAATCTGTTGATGGACACATATTCATTGGAAATGAAGAATATGTTAAAAAACAAAAGACAAATGGTAGGGCTGAAGATTCGAACCAGGTAACAACGGATAATGGCCAATAAGAATAACCATGCCAATCTCAACATCTGCTTCATAAATATAAATGGAATTAGAGAGGAGGTACAAGAAATTATACAGTTGGCATTAGATGAGAGTATCGATATATTTATTATTAATGAAACCAAATTAACACAAAATTTCAAAATTAAGACCCCAGGTCTCAATATATTTAGAAAAGATCGTTCTGATGCTTCTGGAGGAGTGGCAATTTTAATTAACAACCAAATTCTTGCACAAGAAATACCTTTACCTATGCCATTACAAGACTAATTCACCACTCCCTTATTAATCTCTTTACAAATAAAGAAAGAGCCTCTGTATATAGCCACTTTATACTCTAGTCCAAATTCAGATATTTCAAACAGCCTACCATTATTAACACACCTACAAAAATACAAAAACTTAATTATAACGGCTAATATCTTCCAGTTGATCTCCTGATTATATATATATTGTACATCACATCATCTCTTATAATAACTCTTGTCAGGCGCAAGCAATTGATGTTACCGTCAGTACAGTTGAAGAGTAGAAATGCCAAACCCTCTATGTGCCAAATTTTAAATTTTACAGGAGAATCAGAAAATTGAAATGATTATATTTCACATAACATATGCCTTTCAACGTAATGTAGATGGATCAATGACACTATTGAAGTGTGCTAAGCTGTATACGTCAGAATTGCCAAAACCAGAATAGTTAAAAAGACAAAAACATAAATAAGAAGAGCGTTAAGTGTGTCATACTAAGTAACCATTGGTTTCAAGTGTCATTCAGCAGTTTACTGTTTGAATTCCTATGGCAGTTAAAGCATAACATTATATTTACGATTATTGCAGGTCAGAGTTACAGCCGTATGATATTAGATAGTAGAAGATTAAGTTTTTATTGAACCCTTCCTCCACCAATACATACATTAGTATACAAAATATACACTACTCAATACCAGTGTCATGGAATCATTGAGCTGCTGAAAGTGTTCTATAAAACTATCTGTGGTGCTCAGGAAGAAAAGGCAACATGGTCAACAGATCTTTCTTTCTTTCCAGCAGACTAATGGAGCTTATCCTTCAAAGATTGTTGCATATCATCCAAAGGTTTTCCTTTTCTTCAGAACATGGAATAATTTCCAATGTTCTCTGTTATTGTAAGTAGCTTTAATATCTACTTGTGATGCATGCGTATGACACACTTTCAGCATTGTGCTTTTGGAAATGTTGCAATTCATCAATGTCAACAGTGTATCAACAGCTTCCTAAAAAATCAAAGAAATTACACGAAATGGGTTAACACGTTTAGCTGACTCAACCATCTTGTGTAAGTTTTGGGGGAACGAAGGCCTTACCTATCTTTCAGCGTTTCTCTATGATGAAATCTCCATCGTAACTTAAGAAACTATGGCCACTGACTAAGAACTTGTGTATTATTTCGTCAATCTCACACCTGGAACATCAGATGGCAGGTAGCATGGCTTGGCTCTTAGACCAGTCCTCGCTGGTGGTGGTTGTTTTCACCTCTTCCTCATTGATTTGGCACTTGGAACAATGATGAGGACATTCAGGTGGACATATAGAACATGCATGTGGAGAAAAGTGCTCTTTTCTATATATAAGAAAAATGGCACTTAGAACGTTTGGCATTTCTCCTCTTCAATTAACTTTATCTTATCTTACAATAACTCTGTGGAAATCTCCGAGGAGCATAATATTACGTTCGCTGAGGGTGTAATGGTGCATGCATCGTGGTTGTTCTGAATCTAAATGAAGACCACAGGAAAAGAACGTAAATGGTTCATTTTGACCAAATTGATATGAGTGTCATCTGTTTATTGTTTGAAGAGCATTTTTAACCAATTATTACGCATGAAGATAATATCCGTAGTCCTTCTATTACAAAAAAAAGTCCTTATTTGATGTGCAGGTATACGAAAGGCTGATTAAGAGCTTTGGAAAATACTCCCCTTTGAAATCAAGAAAATGGTCAAGGATACGTTCTTTCCATAAGTCTTTAAGTATTTCCACTGTTTACTCGTGAGCTTAACATCAGGGATTACAATGATATATTGCCATTGTTTCCGTAAACTAAGCCTATTTGTTCCTGAGTTTTCGTGTCCTTGGATTTGCCCTACCAATATAAAATAGGACACGCTACTATTTAACTTATCGAATACTTAAACGTTACTGTGGCAACCATATCGCTTCTGATCGCTGCAGTTACGTGATAGGACAGCATGATGGCAAATTTAAGCATGCGTGGACATCTTATAGGAGCCAAGGTTAGTGCTTTAGTTGAGCCGGTGTTCACCGGATCTGCGTTCCGGGAAATATTAGATTTAAATTTTGTATTTAATATTCTATGTTTAAAAATCGGGAATTCGCAATCGAAATAATGTGGATTCAAGAACTGATGGCCATTAACATTCAGCGGAAGAGAAAGGGAATCTCCCTGCGCAATACGAACAGATACGAAATTTTGCCGATTTGAGAGCGTGAAGCACACTGTCGACCGTCGCCGTGTTGTTGGTTCCTTGCAACCTGTGATATTGCACGTGTTGGTTTATGCGAGGTTTGCGTTGAGGAATTAATACTAATTGAAAGGTAATAGAAGTCTTATTGTTTTAATATGAGTTTAATAACGTGGCTAACCAAAAGACTTAATTCGGAAGAAAACAACTCAAATAAGAAGAAAAAATGTTTAGAACTGTCTCCACTTGGTACAGTCACGGAACTAAGTACTACGGGAATTGAAATAAGTACATTTAGTTTTTTTTTTAAATTTAAATTAGGTTAATGGGCAAGATAGGCAGCTATGATTAAGCCGTTAGATGTCTGAAGAACAGTATGTGGCAGACTTTGCCTACAGGGTGTCTATCTAGTATATAAATAGAAATTAAATGGAAACTAAATCCTACACCACAGACTAAATAATTGCTAGACTACCGCAGTACTTTCTTCCGAGACTGTACCAGTGATTCTGATACCACACTTTCAGACGCTTGTAACACTAGCAATATTAAAGAGGCAAATATTTCTGCGTTGTTTCCCGAATGTTGGTCTGAAGCTCAGTATAGATATTTCGAAACAGAAAATAAGTCTTAGAAAATAAGTTATTAGGCTGGAATATTTGCCGTGAAATCAGCCAAGAGGACATGGGTACATATTAAGGAGTAGGCATTAAATTTTCAAAAGAATGGATTCATTGCAAGGTTAGTTTTAATGGTGATGATAAACCGAAGCAACAAAAGAGTCTGAGAAAGAAATCACAAACACAAAGTTTCTATAACTCACAAAAATTGTGAATCCATTAAAACCGAATCACAAAAAAACTAGATGTGTCAATAGACAACATGAATGGTAAACAATTGGACATCACAGCGAGGATTTTCCGTACACCATACAAAAATTGCCAAACAAAATAGACCCTTCAGTGCTTTTTTTCTTGTGATATAGGACTACAGCAAATAAACGGATTAGATATGGTAGAGTTTTGTATACAAATATCAGTTATGTAAAAATAACTGACCACATAGCGAAAGAAATGGGAGAGAAAATTGCGGAAACAATAGTTAAAAATAACATCAAAATTGGTGTTCTTGTAGATGAATCTACTACAGTTAGCAAAAAAAAAAATGTGCTTGAAATCTGTTTAAGGTAAGCACTTTCAGAAAATTCTGAAATGATGTCTTTTTTTTTCTGGGATCTTGTGGAACTTAATCACACTACAGCCACAACCATGAAAGAAGCAATCTTAAGTAATTTAAGATCGCATGGAATGAATGAAGAGTTTTGTTTAAAACTTAATTGCTTTTGCTGCTGATGGAGCCTCACTGTCAGAGTCGTTGGGAAAAAATGGATTTGCAGCTGAGTTAATAAAGATATTTCCCAATCTATTTTTTTTTAGCATTGTTCAAATCACCAGTTGGAATTTTCAGTGCATGATACGAGAAATGACGTCCAAAGCATTAATCAGTTCCACTCAATTTTTTATAAACTCTGAGAATTGATGGAATGTGCTGCATCACTAGAGCAACGAATAAAGAAAATTAGAAAGATATTTACAATAAGATGGGTGTCGTAAGTTTACCAGGATATTTTTTTTAAAGAAATAATTAAGGCTTCTGAAATCATGAAATTTAAGAACGTTGATCTGCATCATAATTAAAAAGTAGTGTCAATAGACCGAGGTCAGTTCTTTCCTTCGTTTTGCATTATAATTAATTTCTTCCTCTATGCATTATTCAATATAAAAATTCTTGCGAAATTTATAGATATCAAGAACAGTTCTGTTCAAGTGATGATTGTTGCTTAGAGAAAGAGAGCAAACTCTGTACGTGGAATAACTACAACATAATTAGAGGTAAAATGGGTGAGCTAACTGCTAGCTGTTGAGAATGGCAGCAATGGAGACCTATATAATGTTCAAGTTTACAACCAGCATGAATTTCAATTCGAATTTTATTTACAGATTTTAGGCAACTTTGACTCAGGCCTTACAATTAACATATTGTTAGTGGTGTTCCAATGACCAAATAAGTTTAAGTGTCAATAATGTACAGCAAGCTAGGAAAATTTGTTAAATTTGATCGATAGTTTTGTGAATATCATTTTAATATTTCGTTTAAATGAAATACATATTTCGTGTAATGTGTACTGACACATTTCCCAGTAGAAACAACAAGCATAACTAAAATCAATAGGTTTACAGTAAAAATAATTTCAATTATACATATTATCCTTCTAGTTAATATCTGTGACAATAGATGTCAAACTGACAAAAGAGAAAAAAAAGATGAAAAGTCTGAGCCTGGAATGTTTAAAGTCCATTCATAAAATTCATTAAAAAAAATAATAATAATAATAAGTTGCTACCTGTTTACAAAAATATTCTTAAATGTTTCTATAGTATATACTTTAAATTCACGGTGTAATTTTCTGCAGGCAATTCTTAGAATTCATTTGAAATATATTTTTCTTTTATATCAAAGTTATTTATTTATATCATAGTTATGTTTCATCCTGTTTAATTGTAGGTACAGGGTGATTCACAAAAACAGGAAATTTTGCAAATTAAATAATTTCATGAAAAAAAAAAATTATTTATCGCATTTAATAGTAAAAATAATGCCATTTGAGAATACATACAGTATAATTTATTTTTTGTAGATGACCTCTTGCAGGTGAGCTCCTCCTCTACGCAAACACTTGTTAACAAACAAAATTTTAGATATTGGGCACAAGAGCTACACCAGCGTCAATTGCACAGCAACAAAGTTACTGTGTGGTGTGCTATGTCATCATACGGTGTGATGGGACGTATTATTTTGAGGACGAGAATGGCCATGCGATTACAGTCACATCAAATCGTTACGTCGCCATGCTTGAAACCTTTGTTGTGCAACAACTACAGAGATTTCCACACATTATTGACACAGCCTGGTTTCAACAAGATGAATGAACGTCCCACACAGCACGAATATCGATGGTTGATGTACGCCAATTATTTGTGGAACGTGTAATTTCGAAAAATGGTGACATTCAATGGCCTCCCAGATCCCCTGTTTTGTCAGTTTGTGATTTCTTTTTGTGGGGTCATCTTAAAAGCAAAGTGTTCCAAATGGAAGACTTGAAAGCCAACATCCGAGCAGCAATTGCCGAAATTCCAGTTGAGATGTTACGTCAAACCATGAATAATGAAACGAAGAGACTGCAGGAATGTTTGCGTAGATGAGGAGCTCATCTGCAAGAGGTCATCTTGAAAAAATAAATTATACTGTATGTATTCTCAAATGGCATTATTTTTACTATTAAATGCGATAAATATTTTTCTTTCATGAAATTATTTAATTTTCAAAATTTTCCGTTTTTTTTTCTAATCGCCCTGTATAAATGATACAACATAATACGATATTATCCTAGGACAAAGATTTTCATCCTATCTGAACTGAACGTAAATCTTCTAAAGATTGGGTTAATTTACAGGCAGTGAATTTTCTCTTCAGTGAAAAACTGCTGTGTACTTTTTAACAACAATACATTTCCATTTCTAGTTGTCTGTGAACAAAGGAAAAAACGTAATCTATTTGTGGTCTCCAGTTACAAATTATGCATTGGGAATGACGTTAAAAATAGCTGCAACAAAATCAATTTAACCACGTTAAAAAAATAATTCTTTATGCCATTTTCATTCCTTTACATAAATCATGTTTGTAACTGAAGTCGATATATGAATAATGTCATCTTTTGAGTGGCTTTCTATAGACTTGTGGACAACGTTATTTATAGTTTCTGATATTCATTGCCTTTATGAATGTGAATACGTAGCACTTCATTTGTACACTTCACGTCAGGTTGTCTTTTTTATTACTACGAAAACAGAATTTAAAAAAAAATAGTTCCTAAAAATAGTTTGAATGCAAAATATATTTATGAATGTTAGCAGACATTGAAAAGAGCACTCCTTTCAATTTTGTTCCCCCTAAGTTCTGCCCTCCCATTCTCCTAACTATTCACTTACCTATTCAAGTTTTGAGGTGAAATATGGCTGAAGGTCAAACGTAATAGGTGCTCCACGGAATTTGAATGCGTTCCAGGCGCTTTTCAGAACGAAAAGAAGGGATGGGGGTTGATCAGGTCGTCCTGTCTCTGCAATTCCGTCCCCATTTTCCACACATATACAAATACCTCCACCTGCTTGTATCTGCTAGGACGAAAACTCTCCGCAGTTTCTTCTCTGAAAGTACAACAAGGGAATTCTGTTTTCTGATTGGCTTTCAGGTAGCAAATAATAAAAGGTAGGGAATATGTTTACAATTTTGATAAACGTATTACATTTTAATTAGGCATAATATTTATGCAATTACTTTATATCCGAAAACAAGTCAAGTTTGATGTTTAAAAATACTGTTCACTGAACTGAATTCGACTCGAACCTAGGTCTCTCGAGCACCAAATCCAGCACCCTCCTCAAGCACCTAGGCTCGATTTTAAGTGAGTAAAATGAACAACTATTTCGTGAATCGTTTAATAATGAATTAAGTCTCATTTCAAAATAACTTGAAGTTGAAAGAAAAGTCTATAAACAAACTTTCGTGTGTTGTTAATTTCAGCGGAACCAATATTTTTTATTATTATTTTATTATTCTCATTAAATGCCCTTTTTCTCAGCTTGTCTATAACTAACATTAGTGCCTTAACTAAAGCAATAAAGAGAAACTGATGTCAGTTTAGTGATCTCGACTTATCCGGACGTGTTTTTTTAATCGTTCTCAGATACAAAGATAGGATAAATACTGGATGAACCAAACGTAACTGTGCACCTCAAATTCTCTAATTGTAAATATGTCTTACAGTGTATTTACTGTGAACGTTGTGAACGGCAGAACGTTTTTGTGTTTACGCGCATCATATGAATAATGAAGCAGTTCTTTCTCGGCGTTTGCTCTTCAACGAAGCAGTCCTACTGATTAAGGCTTCTGAATGGCCAGTTAATGATAATTTTGTCGCTTGAGGTATCTAGTGTTTATGATAGAAAATATTTTAATTTAATTTTTTGTGGAGGGAAATACACAGACGAATTGAAACTAGGTTCGTAGATTTTTTTTTTTTTATCTTTTGGTGTTAACTAAAAAACTGCTTACATGAATATTTCTAAATATCTGCTTCCAGAAATATAGGAAACCATCACCACATTTACCAGCAACATTTTTCACATGTCTTTTCGAAGATAGTACGACGTATGGATGTGTGTCTACTCGCAGGCAGAGACCATATCCTGCATTTATTGTAATAAGAATCTTTCTCATTGTGTTTTCAGGTGCACTCGCTTCTCCTGTAATATAAAATTAGGTAAATAGTATCTTTATGTTATCCCATAAAATAATTATATAACCTGAGAACATTATAGTTATCATCCTGAGCCAGATGCCTGAAGGTCATAAATAAATTCCATTCATAGTTGTCATTAAAACCGAATGTTAAGGTACAACAGGATTGTTATAGCCCTCATAGCCAGAAGTATCCGAGTTTCAATCCCGGGCCCGAGCTTCCTAATTGAAGATGTCTGTTGATTTTTAGGTCATTGCAGGCGAATGCTAAGGTTTACAACGAAATGAACCTTGAGCCACTACCTTGCACATGTCTTCTCCATACAGAGAGATCAGCAGAATATGAGTGAACATCTTGTGTTTGTAATATGTTACACTGCAAATAATTTTCAGAAACATTCCTGAGAAAAGCTAGCTGCATAAAAATTTCAGATAACTTGTCTTATAAAAAACAGATATCATTCAGTTTTCAGGGATATTACGATGAAAGGAAGGAATGCTCAATCGGGGGGACACGAAAATAAGCTTGAAACTTCCACAATGCATTGTTGATTTATTCAAATGAACACTCTTGTGTTTCAGAACAGTATTATGTTCCAGAATTTAGCGGAACATGAATTATAAGACGTCAAAACTTTCATATTTTTTTCTACGAACGCCTGGAGGATAGGCAACGCTTCATACATATGTGTTGAAGTTATGCATTTCCCAATCACTTTTATAGAAAAGGTTGAGCTGAAGATAATTTAAATGTTAAATTAAAGTTATTGGTGAAGATGACGTGTTCATTTATTACTCTGATCTCTGCCAAATACGAATATTATATAAATAGAGGTCGACTCAAAGGAAACTTCACATCTCGTTAATTTTGTAACCAATTGATTTCCAGAAGAAATCCCGACACATACCGCTCTTAATTTCAGGATCTGCTAAATTCCGAAACGTAGTATTACAGGAGTGTTCATTTGGACACATCATCAATGCATTGTTGAAGTTTCAAGCTGATTTTTGTGTCGCATCGGAGACAGTTTCCTTGTTAGTAGATATTATTCTTTAAATATTCGTTGTAATAAAAATGATAAATCTATTCATACTAGAACTCGTATCTCAATATTGTTCTACAATATTGAGATACTTCAACTTTTCTTTTACAAAACCTTAACGTGAATTCCCTTCTTTTATTTAGTTTTAGAATCAACAATTATTCATTTGGATCCAAACATAATTCATTGCATTATTAATTACTTACAATACACTTTCTTCTTCTGCGATAATACTAAAGCCATTTTACGTATATCTTACAACGCATTAAGGAAATAATGCTCAAAGTTTGGGTAAGCTAGTTAGACTTTATTGCTACACAACATATTTTGCTGGAATAAATTTTCCAATTTTACGGTTTCTCTGACAGATGGTGCAGCCATCAATGTGTCAACATAATTACATTTAACACAAAAATCTCTGAGGTTTGTATACTAGTTTCAGTCAGAGTTATATAGATTAAAACTAGATACTAGACAAGTAAGTTATATAAATCTGTTGTGCATTTGTTAGTATCCCTTTTGTTCGTAATCTAGTATTAATCATCACAATATTCATTGCACATGTTATCTATATTATGTATGCGAAAGCAGTCTGTTAATTATTAAACATTGTTCTTTTAACCTTAATGATAGATGAACCAAAAAGAGTATCATCTTTCCTCATCAGTTCTGTTTAACAAAAAAAACTGATATCTGCAATGGAGTTACATTTCTCATCTAATAGAGACAACGTTTCTAGAACTAAAGGTGTCCCACACGTGACGTCCTTAAAATTTTCCAAAGATATTATTATAAGAGGATATGCGGACTTTTAAAAAGAGAAACTTGAATCCGAAAATAAGAACGTCAGTCGCCATCTTGGCATGCACATACGGAATTTAAGACTGGTAAAGATATAAACAGTAAGTGTAAACAGCTTGTAAAATCTACGTTTTACTCTTTTTTGTGATATTTAATTAATAATATATGTTTAAGCAAATTAACATTTGAACATTTTAAATCATATGTAAAGACTACTCTTCTAAATTCGGACTGTGCGCATCAAGATAGCGGATTGACGTTGTTAGACTCGCTTTCCTTTGCCTATTGAACTGTTCAGTCAAGATATCGACACTAATCGTTCGCCCCAGCCTAAATCACTGCAGTGTTGCCAAATAAACATTGATTTTCAAATGACATTAAGTCACTTTTTTTTTACATATTTAGAATGGGTGGTAGCAGTTAAACGTACTCTATCGATTACTTCAAACAGTGTTCAAAACTTTGAGAGAAATATGTGTTGACAAATTACATAAATTAATTTCATGATGCATTGGAAATACTGCCTTACTTCTGACATTCCAGCGACAGGCTATGGATACCCTGCACTATCTAACCTAAATTAACTTTAGGTTGTTGCTATTTACTCTACTAGAAAGTGTAACATATCGTAGTAAAATTAATTCAGTGCATGGTTCGTCTTATTCAGTAGTCAATAAAACAATTGTCCACATGTAGTGTATAATGTTAATAATATAAATAAATTAATAAAGTTATTAAAACGAAACAATAAATAGATCACCATGCCCTGAACCTGTTAAAAACTTATTAATATCCTACCGCAAGCCTCACTCGAGAAGAAGAAAAGTTTCGAATGTGTAAATTGAAAAGAAAAGTGGGGTTTCCATTCTTGGTAGTGAGTTTTCGTGATAGTCACTTATTGCTTGTGTTTTTATTTCATTGTACATTAAGTTGGTGCATTTCCAAATTGTGTCATTAAAGAACCTTAAACTAAGTTGAAGAAACTTAACACGCTCATTTTGCCAAGTAAAAACAAAGCTTAATATAAAAATAAATGCAGAGCAATCTGTTGTGTATGTTAAGATGTAGCAAGACGTGATGAACAAACCAAATCAATTAGGAAATAACATCCTCTTCTTTTATATAAATGCTGTGACTGTGAGAAAGAAAAATTGTAGTTATATCAGAACAGGCGATCGCCAAAGGTAGACACAGAAAACATGACCTTTCACCACAAAAATAAATATCTGTATACTACATAGGTTGATCCCATTTTCAACTAGCCTGAAACCATTTTTAATATTTTTTTTTTTTTTTACAAAGCGTGATCTCATTTCTCATGGTTGCTTGAAAAAGCCGCATGATTCTACTCAAAGCAGAAAATAAAATAGAAAAAAAGAATTCTACTTGGCAAGAAAAATAACATAACTTGGCACCTCCATTTGACTAACTTTGCATGAGCTCGCGCCAGCTCTGATAATTTCAGAAAAACGTTTGTCTTTTTTTTTGTTAGAGAGAGTGTACTATTTGTGACCGCGATTTGTTTTAAAAAATCACCAACTTTAGTGCTGCAAACACCAAAAAGGACAAAGTGATGATGGTCCTACCTTCATTGTTCAGAAGGAGAAAATAGATGAAAACACGAATAGTTACGTGTACAGGAAATTTATGTTTTTACACACAGAATAATAAATGGATCAAAATCTGTTATGGATATTAAGTTCAATTTTAATGTACTGAAATACAAATTTACCTCCTCTGACGTCATGTGAGAACATACGTTTGATACTGATAAGCCTTATTTTACAGAACAAACAAATGGCGTTAAAACGCACAACATGATGCATAGAAAATGCTTTGAATTGCTGTGTTGATTCAAATAATGCGAATATTTGCATAATGCTGTTTATTTACGTAAGTGCATTTGTTTTCACTATTTTTTAAAGACAAATATCCTACCAGGATATTCAAGTAACAGAATTAAGTCTTTAAAGAAAGACATAGAACTGTTACATGCTGTTTCTATCCGTTTATACTTCAATATGCGTCGTAAAATGTTAATTAAGTTATTCTCAAAACACCGGAAGTAGATATATTTTGTGTTGCTATACAAAATACTATCTCTTTCTTCATAGTTGCCTTTTACGGTAATTTAATCGTACCTATAGCCTAAGCTGTTCACAGGTCCGAACAATGACTTTCCTGAGTGAACAGTCTACAGGGGGAAAAACATTAAATTTGTTACTTCATGCCTTGTCTTAAACAAGGGAGTAACCAGGACCTTGGTCTAGTTACCATACCGGTATTTGCCTGGTGAAACTAACAAAAATATTGGCAAAACCTTAATCGAAGTGCCCGGCTGCTAGAGTCGATTCTGTGCACCTCATCAGCGATAGGTGTAGCGCGATATTACTTACGTCATATACTCTAGCCAATCC
>JAGDQP010052647.1:0-13741 GCA_022664845.1 Lepisma saccharinum | reverse complement strand
CTAATTTGATGCCTTTGTGGTTGAACCTTCGTTGGAAATCCAACCCACCATAAATCAACGTTGCCAAAATAATACCGTACATAGGCCCAACGAAGTATGTTACTTGGGAACATTTATTCAGCACAACGATAATCAATCACGTATATTTCAAGGTCTGAAGAATATAGGGTGAATTAATAGTTACCAATTTAATTACGAACGTTGTTAGTCTTCAGGTCAGGTATATGATCCAAATAATTTATCAAAGAGCGAGCAAGTTCCTTGGCAAATCATTAAACGCAAGAAAAAATTACCACACACACAATCACAGTGGAATATAAGAATGTATACAGCAAAGTATTCGTTGTAATAGCGGTAAGGTTTTTGCACAGCGATTCAACAGTGGTGTATCGTTCTTGTAGTAACTTTAGGAAAGCATGGCTGTCATACAACATGCTTACATTAGAAAAGTACGCTTATTTTATAGATTTTTCGTTCTCGAGATATTTTAAGAAAGGGTTCGGAACAAATACAATTACCAAAGGGCTCGCTTGAGCCTTTGTGACACTCATCCAGCACACTCGTGGTTAAGGATTATATTATGAAACATACTCATAAAGTAAAATTGTGTTTAACTTTATTATACGGAATCCGAGTTATCAAAATAAACAACTTTGGAATTTCTACATAATAAAGTTAAAATATTTTTTATGTGTATTAATAAAACACATTACGTTTAGGTTATCTCAAAACCAGTATCTATCAATTTAACTTTGGATTGTAAGTTAATCTTTAATTAGATCGATTAAGTGAGTAGGATTTAAATCATAGGTGTTTCTGCAGCCAGATCTGTAATTAGTGATTTACTTTTGTTTTTTCTTCCATGTAGTTTTATGAGTATATACTTGGCGTCGGATGCAAACAGGATATTAGCCAGGATCCTATGTTAATAATCTAAGTCCTTAAGATCTACGTATACAGTGGGGACGAAAATTACAATTGAATAGTTTAATTCTAACTATGGTAATAAAGACCCACTAACTATCAATGATAAGAGAGAAGAAAAGTATACTGTTTTAAGTAAAACTTGGAACGGAACCGTAGTAGTCAGATGGTATGCCAATATGTTTATCTTTGTAAATCATAGTTTAATTTTCTACAGGAAGCAAACCTTACTATGAGGAGCACAGATAATGTGGTAGGATGTTTAACGGTTTAGATTAGAAAGAAGAATAGAAAAAACAGATTATGGTAAATTGTAGTAGAATATAGCTTTACAATTAGCACTCACTGAAGCATTAGAGTGAAATCTCTTGCACTATAATCCATTAAATAGTTTTGTTGCACATACGCACATATTTGATTTATACAACTCCAGAAAGAAAGGAATTATATTAGTCTTGGATCAGAGCTATTCGTTGGAACAACTGAAATATAAGTGGATACAATTGGGTATACCATCAGCACTTCTCAGAGGAAGATAGGTTAGATAGAACATCATTGTCATGTGTGAGTTAGGAGAGAATACCGTTCCATCTACTTTTCTTGGTTGTATTAAGTATACCGAAAAGGTGAATAATTAATATACGAATGTTTTCATGTATCATTTCAGTAACGTCGTAAGTTAAAAATTTAACTAAAATGTTATCTACCAAAACTTAAGTTATATTTTAAAATTATGTACTAATGCTGGAGAGAACGCAAGTATACTGGTATACATTTCTTTGGGCAGAATGTTCATTTTGGAATTATTGAATATAAAGTAAGTGATCTAATGGCACTTAAGGAAACGTTGGGTAATGTAGGTGAGAGTCTTGTCCCTCTATTGCAATTGTATCAAGATTCATATCCGTACTCCGTCTAATACAGACAAATTTCATTTTGTGTTCAGCAATACTTAATGTTAATGGACTTTTAAAACGCTCTCCTGTAAAATGAAGAAAATTGACAAAGCACGTTTCTTCTGTTGACTTCATATATCTTCATAGTAACAAAGCATCCACGGACATAAAAACGGTGCACGAGAATCTCATATTTAAAAGCTATAAGAATGGAATAATCTTGAAATTTTATAAAGTTATTGTAGGAATGTTGAAATAAGAACCTTCCTGGAACCATTTCAACATGTATATGGACATGTTTCCTATATATTTCATGTCTGGGTACCTTAGAATCACCTTGGTATAATGATATGCTCGTTATGCTAGTCGCTCTGATGTCTAGCTGAATTTCTGTATGAATAGTTTTGTTATTACTCTAAAGAATTTTACATAATTAAATATTTGATTTCGAACCTAAAAATAATTATTTACTGATAAAAATCATCAAATGATTTCTTTTAAATTTAATAGTCAAATGTTTTCAAATGCTTTAAAATTTTGTTATGGCATTCCGGGGATCACAAAATGAAAGGAAACATTTAAAGACAAAAAATATGAGACAGCATTCGAACTATACTTACGTTCAAATAAGCTCGCCTGTAAACATTATATTAATATCTTGAAAGTTTCAGCATAAAATCATTTCATAATTGCGGAATAACTTAAGAGCTGTGTAATAAAACTGCATAAATGAATTTTCATTGTTGTTTTTGGACATACAATAAAAAGTGAAAAGTGTTTAATGTCGTGACCAATGTGTTATTTCTTTTTTCATTTAATATTAATGTTAAATTAATAATGTAATTAGTATGTTTATTTTTATTGTACATGGTGTGTTATTTAAATTGGATGCTACACTGAGCCCATTAGAAGAAATAACGAAAATGTGTTTCAAATGAGTAGGTCTATTGCTTAATTACTTATGAATTAATGCAAAGTGATTAATATAAGACTATTTTATTATCCTTTACTCCACTCTAATAAACATTGAGACGTATTTAAGTAGTTTATTGTCGCATCTCACATATTAATAAATAGCCCAGGAAATAAAAAAATTGATGCCGGGAATATTTTTTTTCTACAGGAAGCAAAATTATTCTATCTGTGCTCCTCATAGTAAGGTTTGCTTCCTGTAGAAAATTAAACTATGATTTACAAAGATAAACATATTGGCATACTATCTGACTACTACGGTTCCGTTGCAAGTTTTACTTCAAACAGTATACTTTTCTTCTCTCTTATCATTGATATTAAGTGGGTCTATATTACCATAGTTAGAATTAAACTATTCAATTGTAATTTTCGTCCCCACTGTATACGTAGATCTTAAGGACTTAAATTATTAACATAGGATGCTGACTAATTTCCAGTTTGCATCCGACGCCAAGTATATACTCATAAAACTACATGAAAGGAAAGACAAAAGTAGATCGCTAATTACAGATCTGGCTGGAAAAACACCTATGATTTAAATCCTACTCACTTAGTCGATCTGGGTAGAGATTACCTTACAATACAGAGAATTACGGACATTATTGAGGTTAATTTGAAACGAAATGATGTACTACGTGAAAAGTTGGAAGTGTTTACATTGTTCTCAGTGCGCATTCTTTCTCCTACCCTATCCCGATCTGAGCCATAGAGACCTATAGGCCATAATTTAGTAAAATGCAATTAAACATAGTTGGATCAAATGTGATGATCATGACTAGCTGAGTTATCAACTTTGATCTGCTGTCAAGCACAATTGCGTGTAAATAGTACTAGGATACTAATTTATAAAGTGTACTGGTATTATATACATCGATTCACTTTTCATAGTTACCAATAAAATTGTTCATGAAGCAAATCCATCCAGATTGCTTGTTTAATCCAACAAGCTGCTTCGAATGAAACGCGTAAATATTTATATAGTGAGTTGCTTCTTGTGGGTACCGACAGGTTTTGAGGTCATTGAAATCATCAAGCACGTTATTAAAGCCACCTCCACCACTTTTTGGGGGGTACTTACACAAAAGATATCTTCAAGATTGACGGAAACCACTCTGAATTCATCGAACCTTTAAGTGAGTGTTAATACTGATACTAGGTGTAACATATTGCATTCCTTCCACAGCATTTAACAGTTTTAAATTATGCAGCGGGCGGGTATTTACATGTGTGTTGTCAAACACATGTTGATGAAAATTTTCACTATTATTTGTTGATAGTACTGCATTGATGATAGAGATCGTGTAAACATAAGTTTCAAGGTATGATGTGTTGACTCCAATGGATGCTAATGGATTAAATAGATATTTTGATCCATATAACGGGTGAAGAGTTAATACTAGACTTGTTTCCATGGGTTACAAGCTTTTCCTTACATATGATATTATAGCATGGTTTATCACAATTCACTTCCTGTTAACTTTCTGTGATTCAGAAGCATTCTTCGTTGTCGCTACACTCTCCATAAGGACCTAAAATGAGGTTTTACCCGTCAGACTTGCTTTCAATGAAATCTGAAAACACACTTCAGTCATAAGCCATCCTCTGTATGTTTTCTTGTATGATGTCGGATTCATCTAATATTATCCTTAACCGCTCAGTAGCAGGTCAGTTTCCCTGTCATTATATCAATGATATATAATTTTAGGACTCGTGTTCGACAAGCAGAATATCCTTTTTCTTGGCTAACCTTAATGTAGTACATTTTATGAGGTTCTATTTTCTCTTGCTGAGTACAAAAATAGCTTACAATTGAAGTGCTTACTTTTTCTTTTTCTTTTTCTTCACTACCCAGAAAGCAATGCTATCTGGGTATGTGATATATATCACATATAAGGACCGTCATAATACACTACCAAATCATTACCTATTTTACTTGCCATTACACAGCAAAGACAAGTTGTCATTATCATCGATAGCTCATAACTGCTCATTACGTATAGGGCACGTACAGAAGGAAAAGGAAAAACTACCAGCAATAGTGCAAAACACATGGTAAACAGTTTTGTAGTCTGTCATCTAAGAATTATAACTAAAAAGGAAACGTATCGTTATGTATATCGGTTACGGAGAATACAATTTCTGAAAGTCTGTAAATTTGTAGTTCCAGCGGGGAGATTGAGAGGGAATCACAGGGGAAGGGGCGAGGAGTTTGGGGAAAATGAACCTCTAGTAGCGGTTCCTTCTTTTAATTCACAGTACCTTCTTTTATTTCACTACTCACATCGCAATTTTGACCTCACTCAAAAGTTAATTAAGTTTAATTTGACAAGTGGAATGACTTGATGCAAGTTTAGCAATTTAAGCCAAAAGGTTTAAACAACATTGCTTCAAGAACTCTAATTTACGAGAAAGAAGGTTCAGGAATATCCTTGCCAAGACTATAAAGGAAATAAATTGTTTCTTATAAACAAAAGACGTTGTTCTGGATAGGAATCGAGAACTAATTCATCCCCTATTTTACTTGCTACTACACAGTAAAGACATATTGTCATAATCGTCGACAGCTCACAACTGTCTAATGTGAACAGGACACACACAGAAGGTAAAGCATTCTTCGCTCGCTGTTGCGCGTCATTGCTACCTCAATAGCTAACAGTAATTGTTCAACGATATTGATATATACATCGTATTAAAGCCTATGAAATAGACAACAACTTTTGAAGAGGTTTTTGATATTTTGAATTTAAAACAAGCTACACCATGAAAAGTGTAAATATTGAAAGAATAATATCGCTATTTCGCTCTTTAGATCTAAATTATAGTAAAACTGCTAGCAATAGCGCAAAATGTATGATAAACAGTTTTGTAGCCTGTCATCTAAGAATTATAACAAAAAATAATCACGTCGTTATGTCTATCGGTTATGGAGATATAATAACATTTCTGATGTAACAACTTACCAAAATTATTCCCGACATTTGTCCTTTTACCCTTTATTTCCTGGTCTAAAACGATTGCCGGATGTAATTCATTTGGCATGAACCATTTAATACATTAGCCTGATTCGCCTTGAGATCCAGAAACACAAGTTTCAGTTAATTGTAAACTGCAAGCAAATATGAGCTTGTTAATGAACATTTGCAGAGATATTTGTAAACACGTGGGAGGGGGGCAGAAACTTTTTGTACAAATCCAAATGAAACTTGTATTCATTCACTCCCTAACTTTGTGAAGCAAGTGCAGAAGATACCGATAAGGCAGAGAAACAAAAATTGTTGTATTGACGTTTACTTTACTAAACCCTTGAGTCATGTCAAAGATATTATATAAAATAATAATAATTATTATTCAAACCATCCCCATAATTGTTAGGCTCAGGATCTTTAATTTGAATAGCATTTGTATTAGTATGTGTTGATGCTGAAAATTTGTTTCGCGAGGTTAGTACCGTAAAAGGTTCACTATCTATTCGCGTTTTAAAGCCATACTCATTAAACCTCTATATTTGCCCATCATGATTCACTCTTCTTAGTTAGTGTGAGCACCGCGTTCAAAAATAGGGTGGCAGTAAAAGAAAGTTAGCCAAACATCTCTTCTCCTACCTAACTACTTTTTAGTGTCCAGTTAACCTTATAAACTTATATAAAATGGAAATCAGACAAATTTAATGGTAATGAAAAAATGAAACGTACGTATAGAAACTAAGGTTTAAGTTCATCTCTGAAAATGTTCTATTTTTAGGCAGAAGCCTCCAGCAATTGTAAAATGAATCAAAATCATTTTGCTCTAGGATGGATTGAGAGCGGTGGTCACCTTCCTAATCTATTAAATTTTTTGTAAGAAATATCAGAGAATGCTTACATGTAATTTTTAAGAAAGCTGAATCCAACATGTATCTTCCTTGTCTAAAAGTGAGTAAATTTAATGACAACCATTCAAACGATGATTCAGAATATTGAACAAAGTTAATAGAAGTTGAAATTATGGCTTAAAATAAGGAACTTCATTCAATGGTTGAATTCAACGCATGGAGCTGCTCTGTGAGCAATAGTTTATAGAATTAACAGATTATTATCAGATTCAGGTTTTGCAATTTTATCCTATTATCTGATTATAATATCTTATTTGTCAATGCCGTCACTTCTCAAAACCTTTAGCTAGTTCTATAATCCTTTGCTCACATAGCAGCTCACTGCGTTTAATGTACCCAGTTGTTATTACTCACGGTTTATAAAAGAAACTAATTGGTTGCCTCATACGTGACATGACTGAAATAACCAAGGATGTTCGAATTAGATAATACGGTATGTAAAATTTAGAAACTTAATTCTAACGTAACAATGTCTCTCCACCATGTTGGTGTGCCTAGTCAGAATTTATGAGAGTTTATTGTACTAATTTGGTTCAACATAGATAATTAATTAAAATATTCGTAAAAGAGCAACACTTTGGTTTAACATCCTTGCCTTCAATGATGCCACATGTCTGGCAACCTTAATTTCAAACTTACTGCAAACATACAGTATAAAAGGTTGGGAATCCATGTGTTTCATATATTGTTTACATTAATGATACTCGATTGATGTGTTGGAATATATTTTATTACTAGAATGAAGCAATACAAAAATTTGCACATTTGAATTACATTGACCTGCATATAACTAATCATTATCAGCGAAGTAATATTAATTAAGTATCTAATAGGCGTTACAGTGAACTGTTGTAGCTCATTTTTAAACGCTTGCAATCTTTTTTGAAACAGAATAATATTTTATTATGTAACTTTGATTCGTGAATTTACTTATTACTGGTACATCGTGTTTAGTACTCAAAAAACTCACAATACAGAAATGAGTTTTATAGTATAAAAGTGTTCATGATATCAAATCTTCAGTGATTTAATACATTTACTTACAAATGGCTCCTTAAAATTGAAACTCTTCAGAAAACCATCGATGAGATTTTATCTCAGCTTCAGTGTTATTATTTCAAAGCACGCTCGCCTATAGATAAAAATTAACCAAGGTATTGAATATTTTTTTAAAAAGTGTTTAAGTTAAGAACAAAATCTCCTACGTTAAGAATAAAATAGAGGAGAAGGCAAAATGGCTTCAGTGAATAAAATTAGGAAAATTCACAAAATTTTCGGAGTGATTTATACATTTTTTTAAATGACAAATAATGCACAAATAACATGTGGTTTATTGTCATGAGTGAAAAGAGAGATAATATTAACTTGAAATATGCTGCAGACAATTCTGAAAGATTAAAAGTGTGGAGAATAAGGACGAGGGACTGAATGACAAATTTGACATAAGACAAGATCAGGAATATGGGTATGATAATGATAATGAAGTATGTAATAAGCACTGTTTCTTTCTGCGGTACAGTTACTGCAGTGAACATATTCCATGACGGATAGTGAAATAAAGTCCATCAATGGTTCTCTCTATAGTGCATAGCACTTAGCATATCATTTACAGACATTATTAGATTAGAATCACTAATATACTTATAATATAGGTTTTGATCAATAAGAATTTAATAAGCTTCAATCAATAAATAAAGATAAAGAGGTAGATGAGAAGTGTTTGTAAAACGAATCCTACGAATGGTGTTTGTGACAGAATATTATGTTAATGAAAAGTGGAAGATAATGTTTAGATAATTTTACAGAAAGTGATATTCAAGATTTAAAATATATGGTAGAAGCTGTGCGTTATAGAGTAATATAATTAAATGTCCAGGTCTCGTTTTCTGAATTTTGAATTCACATTGTAGCCTTTAAGGATACTTCGGCACAGGGTGATCAAGTTCGATGTATAATAGAATAATTTTGTTGTAAAAGACGTGAAACGAACTGTGGTACATGATACTGATTTATGAAACAATTATTATTTCTAAGTTGAGTAATGTAAATAATATTCTTCATACGAAGAAGAAAGTCAAATAACATCTTAATTCACATTTTGAATAATACTAGGAATGGATTTGTTATACGGATCGACAGGTTTTCAGATATGTTGAGGCTTAGGATGGAAATTATAGTTGAACGTCTGTTAATTCGATTTCTTATAAATTACAAAGGGAGGGATCCTAAAACCAGCGGTTACTTTTAAGTTACAACTTTCTTTGGAATTATAGAATTGTCATTTACATCTTAAATGATCTGGTGAGTTTCTAAGAACTGTATCTACAGGTTTTGGTAAAGTGGGCTCCTAATCACTGCGTTCAATTGACACCGGCAGGAGCCCGCCACCACGGGCACAAAAACTAATGCTCTAACCTCTCGGCTACCATGACCTCTCTATTACTTCTTTTGGTAGAAATATAAAGATGTTATCCCTGGTTGGGATAATATTCGTAATTAACAACCTGGGATGAAATCCTCAGGCACCAGGGAAATCCCCGGCTTAGTGCCCGGCAAATAGAATACTGGTTAATAAACGTTGCAGTAATTAGGCTTTCCCATAGGCAAGAAAATAACATCCGCTTTAGTAAAAAAAATGCACACACACAAGTACAGATACTTTGTAGAAGTGATGACGTTCCCTTCTTAATAAATAAAATATTTTTCAACAGTATCAACACAGTACATGTAATTACATACTATAAGTCAATGATCTATCTTCGGTTTTCGACTTTTTGTTATTTACAAACGAAGATTAATAAAGAAGCTTGACGGTAAAATAGCTAAGGACATCAATCACAAGTGATTTTATTTTGTATAAGTTGCAGATAATTTAACATCAATATAATGAAATGGTACTGTGTGATATTTTCTTTCAATCAATTCGAGTTACCATAGATCGAATTTCAAAAACATTAGCTTGGCGGTTAACAGGTACAATTTGAATAGGAATTAGTCTGTACAGGATTGCTAGGGCAGTTACTTCTTGTTTCAGGTACGGCGACCTTGAACTGGACTAACACCACAAGATATGTGACAACGGTGCTGAACACCTAAAACGAGAAAGAAACAATAATTAGCTTGTTATTATGGAGTTGAAAAAATGGTATCATGTATTAGTAACATGTACTATAATCCTATACGTAAGACATACCATAGCATCCATGAATTACACAGTCAGTTTATATCTTCGTATTTACAAATCTCGGAAAGGGAACTTTTGTTCTTTTCAGGGGTGAGAGAAAAGTTTCCTTACATTATTAGCAATTCTTTAGAGGTATTTTTTTCATGTTGTATAGTGATAACTGTCTCACACTCTGAAGGAGTCACTGTGTTATTAACTCGGGATACTTTAATATCAATTTCCAACTGATTTGCTTCTCTCTGAAGTCTGATCTTGGACTGGTAATAACATTAAGACTGGTAAAACGTAATTGTCATGAGTTGAAAGCTGACTTCCTTAGTTAGACAAACATTGCACTAATATTGTTCAAAAGGAAGTATTATCTCGTAAAATTAATACGACGGAAAATAATTACGTGGTATTATCAACTCTTTGTAACTTAAATGTTTTACTGCCATCATAATTCACAAGAAAATAGATAGGAAGGAAAAGGTTCGTGGAAATGCACGATCTGTTTTTTGGGAGCGAATTTTAATTTCGTGATAATGTTTAAGTATGTTCCCAACTTACTCCTAACTGTGAGTTGACATTATAGTAATTGAAATGACTGCTGAGGTAATGGATATACATGAAGAAATAACGAAAATGAATATTTCCTTAATTGATATTTGGAATTATTAGAAGGTGGCCGATGAAATATTTTTGTATATCGTAAAGTTATAAAACTGATCTAATATTGGGGACATGCACAAAATCTAGAATGTTAATTTTAAATTTGAATCGAATTTTGCTTTGATGTTGACATATTGTGTATCATGTGTGACTTAGAAGAACTGCCATTCAGCTGTTTTCTATTAATACAAATATAATATTAAATCTTTATTACTAAAACAAGAAGTTTATTTATGCGAAATAACAGTACACATCGCATCTGCAGTACTATTTCTCGAAGCTAAAAGAACAAATATCAACTCAAAATTGAAACATAAAAAAATGCTATACTTTCAATTATGTAATTACCTATTGAAATATTTCATACATAATAATTCACATTATAAGTACAAGGACTATATTTTTAGAGCCCTCACTGAAAACTCGGTTTCTAAGATATGAATCAGATGAAATAAAGAACTCCTATAGTTCCTATATAAATTTTCCAAACTGGGTAAAGCTATAGGAACTAACCACTTCGCAATCTGAAGGAAATGAATGAAGGATACAACAATAGTACTATAACTTGCATAAAAACCGGCTTATCGAATGTAAAGAAACAATTACACAAGACGGTGCAAACCATTTGAATAGCTCCACTGCCCACTGGAGGTAGTTACTGAGGGACACCAATCCACATTGAGATTAAATGAAGAAAATGTTTGTCCAAAGTAAAGTCCGTTTTTGTAAATCACTGAGATACGAATCTTTCATTTAATAATGTTATCGTATTGTATTGTGTTATTTTCTTTCACGCATCGCCGATTATACACTTAAATGGAAGAAAATGCTAATTGTAGAAGTGACATTGAGCAAGGGTTGCAGTGTTACTGAACTGCTGGTGTCAATGACTGAGAATGGCATTTACTTGCAATAAATTTATCTGTTCATACCCGTAGCTTCCCTTCAACATTTTAAATTGTCTCTTCATTATATATATTTGCAGAAGCGTTTTTTACCCTTTAATGTTTTTCTTCATTTTTAGATGTAAGGATAACATACACATTTTTGGATTGGTTGCAAAAGAATCAAAATCATTCTGATTATTCATATTAGTTCCTTTAAAAAACTCAAAGCAAAAGATAATGGTTCAGCTTATACAAGAATGTCACTTATAGATATGATATACATCAGTATTACCAGAATATACGCATATCAGAGCATCGCGATGAGGGCCGGTGAATCAAAGAAGTCTAGGGCTATATTACTTACTTCATACCCGCCAACCAATCCAGCGTAGTATCACAATCCCTCATGTTGTTGTGTGTATGTCGTCACCGGAAGAAGAAATTGGTTTGTTTATGAGAGAAGAAAGAAAATCCCGTTATTGACGAAAGTTCTATCAAATTGTGTTTCTTCGTTATTAAAATAATTGCAATGTACGGAGAGTTGAATGAAAAACTACGCATTGTAGTAATGACAAAAAAACTCCCAGTGCACTTAGGAAGCAAATGGAGTAATGAGATAAAACGAATAGTATAAACAAGTTCGATGGGGCTGAAAAGGATCACAAATGGAGTGTGCAGGGTTTTTCAGTAGACCAACTGTCTCCAAGCATTTTTTGTGTCAGCGGACCTAATTGGCTAAGCAAAAAATTACTAATGCCGAATGTAAAGGGGCAACTCGAAAAGTACTATGGCAATTCCAATAAATTAACTTTGTCTTTGCAAGTTGTAATAGTAACACCAAATTTAATAATTATCTGCACTCTGTAGAATATTTAAAAAATAAAACGAAAGCATTTGTTTCAAATAATTTTCTTTAAGATCCAATGTCGAATATAGTTCCAGTAATTTTGGATTATTTTTCGGAATCAGTCTGCCCGCAGGTCGTAGCTTGCGGGTCCCTGCTGTAGAGCAAACGTTGCTGCAATAAAGTTGAAATGGTTACACATATATATCGCAGGTTTCCTCAGCAAACATGATTTTAAGTAAACAGTACTTTTGTAGTAACAATATGTTCCTGGATCTACTCGAAATTTTGCCGGTACTGCATCCACATGGCTTGGATATCTTCATCAATAGTTAATTAGAAATGTTCTTCATTTCCTTATTTCGAGGTATGCAATTATGTAGATTTTTTCTAACTGCATCATCGAAATTTAAATTAATTAGCAATGCTTTACACATGAGGTGATGAAAGGAAAAGTGGTATAAGTCCATTTGAGAAACAAAAGGTTTTAGTAAAATTACTTTAATGAAATCTACAGTAAACTCCAAGTAAGTGCTGCTATGTATTCGGTTAACAAGAGAGTTACGACTTGCACGATTTTCCCACCAAAGAGATTTGAGTATTGAGAATACAGGTGTGATTTTAACTCAATATTAAAACAAAAATGACTTACACCACTTTTCCTTTCACTGCCCCACATGTTTTCATAGGAAATTCCTTATTGTTAGACATTAACAATACTTATCAATACAAGAAATTAATTTAAACTTTTCAACTTTAGATTTTTCTGTAATTTCTTTTCTGTTTCTAACAAGCTTCTAATATAACAATTATATTGTTTAAGAAAAATCTAAATATATGCGTACAGAAGTTAGAAGGGCTCGGTTCACTTGAACGAAACCTCCAAAGTTGATGACAGGTTTCTTCGTTGAGAGAATCTGGATAAGAAATTGAACCTGTGAAGAACAAGACGAATATTAAATTAAATCACGATAAAGTATCTTTCTAAAATCTAGAATTGTTTCATGTACTTTCATTATTCACGCTAATACATGGTGTGTTTGTTAGACATACTTTTGATTCTAAATATTGAATGTAATATTCTAAATATTAAATGTATTTGTACAATTTCATAACATCCGAAAGTCCTTCAAATTATTGACGCACATTTTAGAAGTAGAACTGAACAAATAAGCATTTTTGATCAATCCATTTCATTTTCCGTGTACACACTTGGCCTATTTTTGTAAAAAAAAAAAAAATGTGTTACCTGCGCACAGAGAATGTTCAAGGTTACCGTGTTAAAGGATAAACGTTTCACATGTTAGGCTTGCCGCAATATGAGAGGAAAGAAAGCGAAAGATTTTATTAAAAAATGTGGAAATAAATTTGAAATTAAATTTTATTTATTCTTTAGGAAGCTTGATTCAGGTTGTGCTAGACTTTGGGGAGGGGGGTAAGAGAGAGGATATAGAGGGAAATGCGAATAAGAAATAGTTTTATGATACAGTTTAGACACTAGTTTAGTATGTT